>VZTL01007944.1:0-40096 GCA_013400535.1 Scopus umbretta
AAAAAAAAAAAAATCACCATTCTCCTTTCTAACGTCTGACAAAAATATACCAAAATATTTGTCTGCACCAGATCCACCTTTTCCAGAAGCATTTGTTCAAAAACAAGAGCTGAGACAGAAGTACAGATCTCAGCAAGCAGAGGGTGAGAGAACAAGCCTTCCAGCACTGTCCACGTGAATACTTTCCTTTGCACAGCTTGAGCCCATTAGCTTCTTTTGTTGTCTCTAACTGTCCAATAAAAGTAACTAAATCCAGCCTCATTTGTAGTATCCCATTATTTAAATGCAGGCATTCATGCCTCCCTGTCCTCTAGCTTTAACATGGCAAGTTTCCTTGGATTAATAAACTGGTCATCCTATTAGATCTCCAGGTTTACAGACAGGAAAGGCTGGGTTATTACAAGGCTGGGGGTGTGCACCATGTGACCTGCGAGTCCTCCGTGAAATTGTAAATACAGCACAAAGTCCACAACAAAATACTCAAACCACACAACAATATAAAAATACTTATCAGCCATGGTAAACCCAACCCTAATTTTGAGGCATTATTTCTTCTCCAAGGTAGCAAATGTCAGTTTCGAAATAAACAGATTCAAAATTTGAGCAACTAGTTCATGCTCTCTGTAACCAAAGCACGTACATCCGAATGAGATGATCAAGCCCTGCAGAACATCATTAACTTCCATGTAAAGACACACTATACCATTCCTTATGCGGTGTTTGTGTGAGAAGCGACTGTCATCTCTAAGTTCAGAAAAATAATTTCTGTGCCTCAGGTCACACAGTTTCAAATGAAAAAAAACGTTTCTTTCCAAATTGTTACCCATCACATCTGACTTAACACCACATTCACAAGAACAAGTATGTTTTTCCAAAACCATTCTATATGTAAAATGAGCTTGTTCAGTGACATTCTGGTGGTGATCCCAAGGAAAAGCACTCTTCTGGTCTATCTTTGGGCAGATTACCAGCTCGCAGCTAACACTGGTAATGCTGGGCATATGCATGTCACTCCTGATGTGTGAAAGGCTAGGACTAACTGCAATACTGAGGAAGAGCAGTTGGGATTGTTCAGTTATGACCGAGGGCTCATCTCCTACTTTTCCATTAAGGAATATAGGAGGAAAGAATCATCACTCAACATTTTTAGTCTTGTTACTCAAAACATGAAGAACATAAGTATAAAAGGCTCAGCCACCATCAGGAGAAAAGACTGATTGCCATTCATTTGAAGATAGCCCAAGTATTGCAAGGCCACTGCAGAAACAGGGCACTAACACAGATGTTGATATTTGGCACTGGTTTAGAATTGTTTGTTGCAGTGTTTTGGGGAGGTATATCATGTTAAGCTGGACATCTGCTCTTAAACCAGAAGAATTCACATGCTTTGCTTTTTAATTTCCCACTTCACTTTTTCAGGAGGTCAAAATCCAAATTCAATCCGATGCTAACCCTCTTGCTGTTTTCTACAAAAAGCTCAAGAGAGAGATCCAACAAAAGCACAAGCAAAGCTCTCTCCTGGCACGTAGGAAAATTTCCCAGGAGCAGCTACAATTGTTTCGCTGGTCGCTTGGCTCCGCTTCTGGGACAGTCCCGCTCCGCTCCCGCTGTCAGCTGCGAGACCTGGCTGGCTGGCACGGCCGAAGGTGGCCCTCGCTTGCCGGCCGTGCGCTCTGCGGCACCTCTGCTGGCCTCCCTGGCTCCCGCTGCCGCCTCCCCAGCCCGCTTCCTCTCTCGGCCTGTGCCTGCAAAACGCAGCCTGGCTCCATTGGGTTCGGGCTCACTGAAGCATCCTCCCTTGCCCCTGTGTCTCCCAAGTCACGTTGCGCCAGCAACCTTTTTTCCTCCTTTGCAGTCAAAAGGGATGATGTTCTTGAAGGGGGATCGTGTGGGAGAAAAACCAGATAGGCAACTGTTCTTGTCGAAAAACTCACTCAGTGAAAACTTACACAGCTTGTTCAGAGAGCGTACGGGGAACTCCCTTCCACGACAGCTTTGTAGGTCTGCTGGTGACAAAGTTTGCTAGAGCCCAGGAGCTCTCCTCTCTCCAGCTCCTTGTTCAACAAGCTACTTGTTCAAGGCTGTGTCATGAGTAAGCTATTATCCGCAGTTGTTTTTAATACCAAGCCTTGCAGCACCCGTATTTTGTAAAGGGACAAATATCCAGCTGAAGCACACAGAGTTTAACCCTTGGGCAAAGTATGTAGAGTGAATAAACACAGCTGAAAATGCCACATAAAGTTCAGATTCTTTCCTGAAATCAGAAAGCACCTCCCTTCTCTCTCCTCCCAAAGGCCCGACGAGGTTATCCTCATACCACGTTCCTGTACAACAGGTTCGGAAGTTTTTTCTCTCAAGTACTGCCTAGCTCTCCCACGCAACGAGTACTTACGGAGCTTTTACGGAGACCGCCTGCTTTCTATGAGAGCTGCTGTTTCTTAAGGCAGAAGCAAAGCAGTTGATATTGCTCAAAACAGTTCAAGACCATTTTGACAAAGACTCTTACAGCCAGTTTTTGGGTTTTTTTTTTTTTGTTTTGTTTTTTGTTTTTTTTTTTTTTTTCCAAAACTGAAGGGTCACGATGAGATTGTAAAAAAACTGACTTATTTTTGGAGTGCTGAGTATTACAACTCTAGCATTCGCCAAAAGAAATCAGAAGAATGTTTTCATCTTTTTTTCAGAAAAGACATATCTTTTGAGTCCTTGCCACAAGAAATGTTTTTGTGCTACATTTTTTATAATCTCCCAGAACATTTTTCTCCTCCCTTAATTAAAAAATGTGGGTTTTTTCCATAGCTTCTACACAAACAGCATAGGAAAGCCAAAATGTTTCTCGTAATGCAACTTTCAACAAAGAACTTGCTACTGATACTGACCTCGTTACTGCCAGATTCTCCACAACAGATTTTTCTCTTCACCTATCTTATGGTTGTCCCCAGTTCTCCACATAATCACATTATTCTTGCTACTTCCAATTCAAATTTATCTGACTGCAGCTTCCACCTATTGCTGCCTGTTACGACTTTCTCATGTACTGTGATTTCCTTGGTATTTTCTCCCTGCAAAGGTACTTGATCGCTGTGATCAACTTATGTCCCAGTCTTCTTTATGCTAAACCAATAGCAAGTTTCACATTGCAAGGTATTTTCTCCAGCCCTCAAATAATTTTGTGGGTTTTTTTTCCCAGTACTTCTTCAATTTGTTTTTTCGTCCTAAAAAAATGTGACTGTTCAAAAGTATACTATGCACAGAGATAAATGTCATCTCACTGTTGTTCTATTGATACTTTTCTGTTCACATATATCAGGAGCAAACCATTCCTTTTTTTACCAGAGCATCAGTCTGAAGGGCATACTGATACATAGGAAAAAAACTTATATATAACACAAGCTTAAATGTGAATATTGAACTACAAAATTGAGTAATTTTATGTATTTAAGTATTTGCAAGGATTCTAAATCTGGGTGGCACAAACTTTATCCTAGTGATGTAGTGACTGCTGCTTAGGCCAGAATTAACAGATATTTATATATATATAATATGAGTCTATCTCTGCAAGACTGGGAAGATTTTTCATAGTCTAACAATCAAAAGGAGTTTTACTCCTTAAATAACTATACTTGATACTAGCAACTTTAATTGCCAAGAAAAGCTGAACAAGACAATGCTGTTTATTAAACAGAGTTTACAAGTATTACTTGTCTAGCTCATTTTCAGGATTAGTCTTTAAAAATTCTGCCTTTGACCTATAGATTGGGACTAATTTCCATTTGGTCACAGACACAATACTTAACATCAAATATTTTAGTCAAAAAGACAGCAGGTACTGACTGATTCTAAACAGGCACCAGCAACATATCTCTGCAGCAAGTTAATAACAGCTATAATTTAAAACTGCTGTTTTGTCAATAGCTATTGAACTACCTCATGTCAGTCACTGTCATTAAATATTTCTGAAGTGAAATAGCACATCTACATTAAAAAAATTAAGTCTGCAGCAGCAGAAGTCAAAGTGTGACTTCTAACGAAATCTCTTATCATCTTTGGTCATCATACAGGCATATTTTGTATGAAAGCACTGTTTTACAGAAGGACTGGAGAAGTCTTCCCCCCATATATATATATATTTATATTTCTGCAGAATTTATCTTCACAATTTTTGAAGAGTCTTCCTTTCTTATGGATGAAATATTTGACTGGACAAAAAGGCTACAATGCCTTCAACCCCAAAGAACTTTATTTGTTGTACTTAATTTTTTTTGAGCTTTCTGTAGATTTTTTTTCCCCTTTTTGCCATAAGTAGAGGCAATTTCCTACACCATCATGGTGATTTAGACAGATGTACACAGAAGTGCACAGGCACTTCCTGCCTTTGCCTGGGCTTAGCTTTTAAAATGAGGCAAGAAATACAAATACATAGTATCTGCCCTTTCAACACTTAAACAACAAAGACGCCGCCCAGAGGATTTTTAGAAGGTTCTTTCGTCGTTCAGTTCCTCCTCTGTATTTTAAGTATCGCAGATTTTGTATTTCAGAACATTCTTAAATACAGATCAAGTGAACCTGAACTAGCAATTTCACATCTAAATTTCTCCAAATGTTAGCACATGCCTCTGCAAGCACCAATTCCTCACTGATCTGCTGGCAGACCTTTAAATCTTGAAGCTCTGCAGTACCAGAAACAACAAAAACATTTTTTCCAGAGGTCTCCAGTAGTTCTTTTTCACATTCCATTTCCATTAGAAGTTCTTTATTCAAAACAGCACTTCTTTCCTGCATCTGTTGAACCAGATGCATCTGTTGACAAGTTCCTCTCGTAATAAATGATGAGCATCATTAGAGCTGGCCATAAAGCTGGTGGAAAGCGAGAAAACACTTAAACATACTCATTTCTAGATTTTGCCAAAATACGCACTGATGACAACACAAAAGCGNGGTTACGTACAAGCTGCAGAGCAAAGAAAACAGGATCTCTGAGATACTGGAGAAGAGAAATATTGGATACATCTGCAGAGCTAATAAGAAATCCTGCTCTCACAAACCAGTCATCTCAGCTAGCAAACGTTTTTTACAGAGTAGTTCATTTTTTTTGCCAGTCGTAACCATTATCTAATAAAAACAAACCTTAGGTCTCTTTCCATAATGCTCAACTTCATCAATCCTGTGGCGGAAATGGAACATTTTTTTGTCTCTTGAAGGCAGAACAGTTCCAGTACTTCTGCCTGAACGTGGCAGAAGTGTCACTGATATACAAGCACGTGGCTTCTATCTGACATCAATACTCAGTAGAGCACTACGGATTTGACCCCTTTCATTTTCAGGACCACTCTCTCTGATGCAGTATCCACAGTTAAGACAGTAAAAGACAGGAGACAGAATAACTTCCGAAGTTGCAAACAAAAATTATTAAGTATTATTTTAATACTTACGCGTTTGCGTTTTCATTTTTTAACATAAGCATTCTTCTCTCTGAAGTCTAACAAGAATGTGTGTACACATGAAGCATCCACCAGAGAAAGCAAAACTTAAAACCAAACAGTATCTAAATCTGAGGTATGACCCCGAGCACCCATTTATAAACACGTGTACCTTTTTAAAGAAACCGCACAGACACATCTGTAACAAGACAAGTGACTCAAAGGCAATAACCAGACACCAGTGTGACAAACGGACCCAGCTCCTTCCTGCCACAGCATTTTCCAGCCCACGCCACGGGGCTCTTGCTGCCTCCAGAGCTGACTGGAGGGTATGCAGAAAACTCTCAGCACCCGCCAGACAAGGGACTTGAGATCTGTAGTGAAAACATCAAAAGGCTCAACTCGTCCTCACTTGCAAACCTGTCAATCATTTTTCTAAGACCTGTTTTGGTTTTGTTTTATGTGAAGAAGGCAAAACAATAAAGTTCAAAAGGTCATTTCTTTCTTGACTTCAACTGCTTATTTCTCCTCTCTCATCTTTTGGCTTATACAAGACAGGATGGGACAACTGTAAAGGCTTCTCTTTCTTCTTGCTGTTCCTCAGGTTATCTACCATCTCCTTTTCCATCCCTCCAAACAGAAAGAGTCTGTTTTATAACTATTCCTAACCATTTCCAATGGCTAAAAGCACTCACATGTACCTCTAGAAGGGTAGTGGCCATGAAATAACCACCACCACCACCCTCAAAGTAAAATTACTCACATAAACAAAGAATGTAGGCAGGCGGTATGGGAAGGGAAGCATTACACCTCTTGAGAGGACCTGCCACAACTGCAAGTATCACATTCTCTGCTGCTCGGTCTCCTGGCATCTCTTTCCGCATCTGTGCGAGCTTTCTCCTGTAACAGCCAATTTAACCTCCTCTTCCTCCCACCTCCCAAATACAAGATTTTGACAGCATTATTACTGAAATAGGTATTCCCTAAATAAAGCATTCAAGTTTTTCTTCCTCCTAGGAAACATTAACTGAATATCTTTCATTATTATGCAATCCCTATATTTTAGGCAAAATATCTAAATCTACAATAAGACCTTCAGGCACATGCGTGAAATCCCTCAGCCTGGGGACTCCAGCACTCGGCACAGTTTATCTCCTCTTTGTTGCTGTTGTAACTCTCTTACTTAACCGCCTATGAAAAGCCCAACATATGCCCCTTACCTTTTTGTCTATCTTCAAACCCCTTTGGACCTATTTCATAAACAACTACAACCAGCAGACTAATAGCAGAAACGCTTTCTGCCACCTTCATACAGGAAAACCAACAGTAATAATTTCCAGAAGAAAAAGCAGTAAAGGTAATCACACTCAAAGTCCCCACATTTGCTGGAATAAACATGCCACTCAAAACAAGTAAAAATAATTTCAAAGAAATAGCAACTTTCAAAAACAAATCTTGTTTCAGAAGAGACAACCTTCACCTGCTTGACAGAAGCATCACTTCTGATGCAGATTCACTGCTGTTTAAATCCTTGTCCCTGCACATACAGAAGCAAGAATGCAAAAGCAGGAGTTGCATATGCTGAAAAACTCTAAAGATTCTTATGAGGGCTAACTCTTCACCGTGCTCTCTACGTACTTGATTACCAATTTCTGCAAATAGGAGTAACTCCACATATAGTAATTTTTAAATGTTAATTTGTCTGTCATGAATACAGATATGGAAACCTTTGAAGTTTTTTGCATGAGAAGTGCTCCCTAATGTGGGGGAGAACTACTTGATGTGAGGGAGAAGGATTTGGGATCACAGGCTCTTTCCAAGGACAAGCAGTGGATAAATACTAAAACTCAGCTGCTTTCCATCATTCCCTTTAATTGAATGAGTTAACACAGAGAGACCTGAACCGTCATGAAGGCTGGAATTCCCGACTGTGGCCATGATAAAGATATTCCTTATTCCAGCAAAATAAAACATACAGCTGAAGAAAGGCAGACTGTACCTAGAACACACTAAACACAATACTGTTTTTTCCTGTGTGATGACTGCTGCACTCACCAGAGCTGAGATGTAGCCTGGCCAGACAACCACAAAGCTCTCAGGGCACATCTGCATTGCCCAGTGAAGTCCCACTGGTGACATCCAGCTAGTCCTGAAAACAAGCCACTCTGACATTGCATCAGTCTCACTGCACTAGCACAGTGCTCTGCTTGAACTCATTATCCTGATTAGTACATGAATTACTAAATTAACTAAAGGAACCTTACGGTGACTACAGATTATTGTCTTATTCTTCTCCTGTTCAGCAGAATAGTAGCATTCTGCCACTCCAGTAAGCTCTTTACATAGCAAATATACTTGTCCATATTCAGACCAGTATAGCCGTACTTCTTCCCTTTCTTGAATGACAGTGCATCTCCCTGGAAACACTTAAAACCCAGGTTCTTGCTATTACTTTCCCTGACTTTCACTGCATGCCTAAATCTTCCTTGCAACATGGTGTAAACCACCAGGCCTTACAATATTTCTGTCTGAACTTGTGTTCAGACACTCTTAGTGCCTGCAAGTACTGGAACAAAGTTTTCCATCCAGCTTCCTCAATCAAAATAAAATTATCCATTTCCATGAGCTAAAACTGCACAGAGTCAGTCACCATTGCATAAGGAAGGCTGTTTTGGCAACTCCTCAAAATCTATCCATAGATGTTTGAGTTCGAGATGTATCTAATCATCACCTGAGTCGCATGGCATACACAGGACAATATGAGATCTAAAAACCAGCAGATCCTATCCTGAATTCCCTACTGTTTCAGTCATTTTTGTTAACCTTAAGCATTAAAGATATCAGCAGCTTTTGATTCAGATGTATCCTGAAAGATGCATACAGATGAGTTTATTTGCTATCCAACCTTCTCTAGTTTAGCCTTCTTACTCTGCACTGGCGTACAAAACTAAATGCAACACAAAACAGTATTTTCCCTCTGTCTGTCCTACCAATTAATTAGTAAAGCAGTGACTCTCCCTGGTTTAAGCTGTAAAGCCATCTCCTCTGTCTTGTACTCCTGAAGTTCTGGTGTGTAATACAACCCGTTCATATTGCTCCTAAGCAAAATTTAAATACAAGGGAAAACATGAGGCTTTTTATTGGTTTTACTAACTTAGCAGAGGGAAAAGCCTCCAGACTAAATCTGTTTCCAGTTACTGTTTCCCATTAACCTTACCACACATTTTGAGCAACACTTCCTCATCATCTCTTCTGGAGGAAGGACTGCCTCTCTTTAATTTCTTGATCTCCTACTGAATCTTAATCCTTAACAAGCCAACTACTCAGGTATATCAAAGAGGACAAATTGTTAATGTCTAAAGCATTGACCTAATTTCCTATTGTATTAAAAAGCAAAACCACAGTAACTGGGAATAAACTATACTTTGTCATAAGGTCAGAGGAAGAGGCAAGATGAGGCAAGAAGCTAACTTGTCCTCCATTGCTGTACTGCAAAAATGTCTGTCAGTTTTCTTAGGGAGGAATTACGATGCTTTTACTCCCCTCAACTCTGAGCTTTGAGAAGCATTGTAAAGTTAGTGGAATTCTACTTCAATGCAACTTCAAATAAAATAGTCTGAAGTATGACACAGTGCCATTTTTCACAGTTGGCTTAGCTCTATCAATTTCAGGCTAGAATAAAATGAAGAATTTCAGATAAAGATGGCTGGCCTCTCTGCTTTGCTTAACAAAGACAGCTACGTATTAAGCCATTTTAGATGGAAATACATTTAACCAGAAGTGTCAGCAAAATCCACCAATGCTAAGGAAGCTCGCTATAGGGCAGGATCACTCCTCCGATTTCTATTCCACCTCGTGTCTCGATCTGCCACCCGTTCTATTCAAGGCAGGTACTCAAAGGTCATCGATGCACAGCAACAGCTGAGAAGACGACCAGAAAGAATAAAAAGGCCATGGTATTAACACACGCTAACCTCCCTTTGCTTTGTGGAACTGCTTTACTCCGCTCAGCCTCTTGGAGGGGGCTCTACTGCACTGCAGCAGCAGCAGAGCACAAAGGCAACAACAATAAAAAAACAGGGCATCAGACTAAAACCAAACACAAATCCCCTCCAGCCCTAATCAGTGAGGGAAAACGGCACAGAACTGAGGTGGGAACTCCTGGCAAACAAGAACTAGTTTTCCAGAGGCTAAACCAAGCGCTGGCCACCACACCATGCACCATCCATTGCAATGAATGCACGCACAGGTCCTGTTGCAATTAGATTCTGACAAAGTTGCTTCTTGAATCCTGCATCTCCCAGAAAACACTGGTCTGGCATCGACTTTTTTATGCATCCATGATCATGTTAGGATTATTGGCTGTTCGTGTACATGTAAGCTACTACTTCTTTGCAGATGGCCTAAACTTGCTTCCTAACAAAATTCCCTGCATCAGGTAAGACACTACCAGCTGGCCTAACTGCCTGTTCAGGACTGACAGCAGGACAACTTGATCGGACAGACCTGCAGCTCAGTTTCAGCAGTACTGCGTGGATTGTTTGACTACTCATCGGTGAGAGACTGAAAGAATTAATGTATGCTGATGTCTCAAACATTGTGGCGAGCGCCCACCAGGTTTACCAACATCACCAGATCCAAGGGTGGTGGTGTCTCTCCCCCAACTCCTCCCCCTGTTCCCTCTGCTCTCCCCGCCCTTTTTCTCCCCTCCTCCTCTTTTTTTTTTCTTTTTTCCCTTTCTTAAGTATTCCAATTAGAACCCACACTGCCTACCCTTATGCCTTCCTAGTTCAGGCTGCCTACCATTATGCTTTCCAAGTTCAGGTTGTTTTTTACCATCAATAAAGTGTTTAATTGATCGTTTGGTGTCTTTTCACTTTAATTTAACCCAATGGAATCACAGAACTGCCATAATCCTCCCTTGGCAGCCCAGTTTGGATTGTGACACACTTACAGCACTTCTCAGCATCTAGACAAACTTTTTGTCATTTAGCAGACAGAAACAATTCCTGTAAGGAAGCAAAACCAATACACTTAAGGCATTTTAGAAGGCTTTCAAGCAGCAGATGTTACTTTTCAAGCAGCCCATCAGCCACGTTATCAATTGCCTAATTCAGTTGCAGGAACAGGAGATGATACAGCTACTCCTGGGTTATACATCTCAATTAGGGTGATTTAGCCCAATCCAGCAAAAAACTTATTTGCAAGTCTTTTTAGCTGGGCTTTCTTGCCCCAGCATCTGACTCACCCTAGTTCTCCCTCTGCCTCCAAATATGGGGGCAAACGCTGCCTATTTCCAGCACAAGAAAACATCGCAAAGCTTTCCTTTGAATTAAACACTCAGGTACTGTGGTAACCTTGAAAAACTCCAAGAGTGAAAACAGACCACCCACACGTTAAAGCTCTACACAAAGTTTTTCTTGCAGATGTTCTTCTTTCGCCTAATAGATCAGATCTCACAGGTTTAACGAGGTAGAAACATATATCCCCATCATGACAGTTCATTTGCTTTAGCAGACATACAAAAATATAAGAGGAGACAGAGGTCAACAGTTAGAAGTATATCTCATTTCTAAATGATGCAAAGATACTTTAATATCTCACATAAATGACTCCATATGTTTTTTTCTGAAAAGAAAAGACACATGGAAAGGGAAAGGTATGCAGCTTATACGTAACACATTAAGATTTTACTTGTGGTATTCGTACATAAAATAAATCAATAAATTCACAGATCTTACAGCAACTGTTGAAATGTTGAAATACCTCCAAGAAGACTTTTGAGCATACTATATCACAGAACTTTTTAAGCCAATCTCTAAACCCAAACTGCCTATATAGAAACTGCCATAACAGAAAAGAATTACTTAGATTAAGTTAATTCAGCAATCTTATTCTTTATCATGTTCATGCAAGATGAATGAATCTCAATCTTTTATTTTGACTTAGGTGTCCTACAAGCTTTACCAGGGTTTTGGAAGGAACACACTGGACCTCAACACATAAGCTGCTACAGAGCATCTTCAGGTACAAGGCGTTAAGATGGGGAAGAGAATCGGAAGGGTAAAAGTTAAGAAAACTTGTGGGTTGAGATAAGAATAGTTTAATAATTGAAATAATAACAATAATAACAACAGTAATAGAAATAGTAGTAAAAACTGTAATGAAAAAGAGAACAATGAGAGAAAGATAAACAAAATCCAAGGAGATAAAAAACAAGTGATGCAACCGCTCACCACCCAACAACTGACACCCAGCCCGTCCCCGAGCAGCGATTGCTGCCCCCCTGGCCAACTCCCCCCAGTTTCTATACTGAGCATGATGCCATATGTTATGGAATAGCCCTGTGGCCAGTTTGGGTCAGCTGTCCTGGCTGTGCCCCCTCCCAGCTTCTTGTGCACCTGGCAGAGCATGGGAAGCTAAAAAAACCCTCAAAAAACCAAGTCCTTGACTAGTGTCAGCACTACTTATCAACAACTAACACATCAGTGTGTTATCAGCATTATTCTCATACTAAATCCAAAACATGGCACTATAGCAGCTACTAGGAAGAAAGTTAGCTCCATCCCAGTTGAAACCAGGACAAACACATACATGAAACAGAGGCGAAAAGTAACAGGAACAGTTATCCAGTTCTAATTAGTAATCTTAAGAGTGTTCCCTGCTACCATCCATCTCAGACTTACATAATTTCCAATTGTGTGTTCATATTTTACAAATACATTTGAAGTTATAAGGAACTGAAATGGCAAACTGAGAGGCAAAGGCTTGTTTGGTCTTAGTCTGATACTTGAAGAAATGCAGAATTGTTACAGTTTCACATAATGAACTATAGATCAACACCAAACCAAAACACAACAGAATTTGGCCCTCTGCTTTGAACTTAATCATTTCTTCCATGAGAAAGACAGAAAAGAAGTCTGTAACTGTATAATTAGAACCAAAAGTTGCACAAACCTTACTCTGGACATGCTGCAGTCTATAATCAGAATGGCATAATTTTGGTAATTACTTTGGGACAAATGTTAGGACCACTACAATGAAGTTTCCCAGCAACACGAAGCTGGAAAGAACTGTCAGCAGAGGAGGATTACAGTGTAGTCTATGGAGAACTGTGGTGGTGCTGAGGATTAGAATAACAGAAATGAGGTGAAACCAGATGGTACAAAACCACACACTGAGGGACTCTCCCTACTAGGACAGGAGCTTTTCAGCTGCAAACAATGGATATCGATTGACGTGTCCATATCTATAAAAAGATGATAATGAATGTTAAGAAAGGCAAACAGGAGTGTAGTGTGCATCAGGAAAGTTATGCCCAGTGGAGGAAAGGAAGTAGTAACAGCACTGAACAATGTCTTGCGTGAGACTTTATATAAAATACCATGTACCCTTCTTGTCCATTTTGTCCCAGAAAGAGTAATTAACCCTGTCACAAGTGCAAGAAGAGTTACTAGCACCATCAGAGGAAAGGAGGGAGTCCTGCAGGAAAGTAAAAGTGCTGTTTTTCTTTATGTGAAAGGGCTACATTAGCTTTTACAGGCTCAGAGGAAGAAGGGTTATTTAAACTAAAAAAAGACTGTAGCACAAGAACAAAGATGAACACAGATAGCAGAGTGAAAAGTTTCAGCTGGAAATGACAGGAATTTTCTAAACATCAGAGCAGTGTTGTTTGGTAACAAGCTTTCAGAAAGAATGCAAAAGTAAACAAACCTAACTAGTTTTAAATTTTTTTTAAAATGGATTATAGGAGGTAGTTGCTTACAGTAGCAGGGGACTGAACTGTAGTGTCCTTCCCTCCTGTATTCCTAGCTTTGGTTTCTCTATTACATAGCTCACAACTCTCTAGCTCTGCTCAAAAGAAAGAAAAGAGCACTTAAGATTTCTTCAGGTAGCGTTCTGCAATTTTCTCCTTGCAGTTTGGCAGCCTGACAACCTAGCTGATATTATTATTTTTAACCCTGATGTCCTAAAACCACCCTAAAACACAGCATTTATGAACAAACCCGTAATCTTTGTTTATGGATTCACGCATATTCTTAGAAGAAAACACAAAGGCAGGGATTTCAGCTGGTGGGCAACACCGACCCTCTCCAGCTCCCTCCATAATCTCATGTTGTTACCAGAGCATGCAAATCGGGATCAGGAACTCTCCAAAAGGACCTAAGCTTTCAAAGCAATCCTGGAGGCAGAGAGAACAAGGCGAAAGTGCACTGAAGTGGGATGCCCAAGAATGGTGCTCAGCCCTTAGCTCATGTTCTTAGAACCGGGTATTTAAGGATGCCTCAGTCCATTACCTTAAAAACATCCCTCTGCAGTTTCAAGCCTATTTGCAGGCTCAGCCATCTGAAAAACTAGTGATCCACGATTAGGAAAAAATCTGTTACTGACGGCCAGCATGCCCACGGGAAGAGTGGAATGTCTCTTCAAACACAGCGCCTTATTTATGCTGCTGAACATACAAATAAAATTTGGAAGTGATTCAGCATCAGATTTTTTTTGGCTTATTTGCAACTTTCCACTCTCGACAACGCAACAAGACCTAACAGAAAAAAAAAAAACCAAAAAACAAACAAAAACCCTCATGTTTTAAGCAAATTATGCCACATAATCTTGAAGTTTCAGTTGAATTTTAAAATTCAAGTGTAAGAGATAAAGCCAACAACTTCTAAACAGGCAGGTTTGCTGATACGTGCTATTAAAAGCTGCTTATTTCGGTCCAACTCGGACAACGCCAAAAGAGTAGGCTTGATTATGTTCAGAGTCTTTCCAGCAATTACACATCCAGAACCACAACAGCGTGGCTTACTATTCAAAAACAAACAGCTTAGCCCATACGCTTATCAAAAGGGAAAATAAAGGTAAGCTATTTTAAGCAACGTACCAAATATATCCAGTAGTAGAGGCATACATAGAATGTGGGTTCTCTCCCCCATCCTAAGCCTCTAGTTATGTTTTCCTCTGCTGAATTGTTGCTACAAAAATTCCTAAAATATCAACAGCTCTAACGTACAGGAAAAAATTGAAACAAAACATCTTAACCACAGTATTGTGAAGGTTCTCAACATCTGGGAAGACGCACATGACAGAGCAGTGTTTTCACTCTCAGCTTTATGCTACAAATACTTCCATAAAGCTACCGCTCGATGCATGTATTTTCAACGCTTTCATATAATGCACTAAAGAAACATCTGACATCTGCAAAGTTCAGCAGACAAAGACAGCACTCCCAGGGAACTTGGCAGTGCTCAAATGAAGAAGTTTGCTGCAATCAGTTTTCAACAGACCTAAAAAGCATCTCCAAAATCTAATCCAGTTTATCATCTCCAGCTTTTGTAAACACCATTCTCCAAGATCTGCAGAAAGGGCTCAGTTATTTAATGTAACTAATTTCTTGAATTTCAAATTCCCAGTTTTATTACCATCACACAAAACAAACTAGCAAACATTTACTTTCCCGTTCAAGTGTTAACACAATTTGAAGCAGCACGATGAAACCAGCTAGGACAGATGGGATCTGGTATCATAATCAAGGCCAGAGTGCCCCTTTTGAAAGGCAGGAGATTAATTGTTTAGAAAA
Source organism: Scopus umbretta (assembly GCA_013400535.1). Taxonomy (NCBI): domain Eukaryota; kingdom Metazoa; phylum Chordata; class Aves; order Pelecaniformes; family Scopidae; genus Scopus; species Scopus umbretta. Next base: position 14,998 of record VZTL01007944.1, read on the forward strand.
TTCACAAGTGCAGCCTGCCAAAGTTTACATCTAAATCCAAAGACAAAGTTAAGGATAAACATAAGTAAATACAGTTTACATACTCTTGATTTTGCCAATACGCAGTTTATTTCCATATCTCACAAAGTAAACCAGTGAAATTGTTCAGTTTATCTCTTCGCCACTGGTAACTCCATAACTCAGGATGGGAAGAGAGGACACACGCCTATGGGTGTGCTTCAGAACTGGTGCAGGCATCTAGGTGTTGCATGAAACAGCACCCTCTCCGATCTCCGCACCCCCAAGGCCTTGTCCACAGCTTCTAGATTCACTGCAATACATGACAACTTATTCTAACACACCCCCCAAAAAAGCTAACATAGAGCTGCGGGGTGCTGGTCCAAATGCAGTCAGTGCCATTGCAAGAGGTATTGGCTGGCCATCTAGCCCCGCAGTCAGAGCCCAGAGCAGACTGGGAAACTTGCAGAGGGAAGGGGTTGTGCTTTTTGGAGGAAGGCAAGGATTTTGCACATAGCTTAGGTCCCCTGTTGGTAAGACTGGGTAAGACTGAATGAACACCTTCTGGTCAATAAGCCACAAAGCCCTTGCGTGTTGACCCCCACACGCCGCTTTCAACGTTGATGGTAGCATTCAGCAGTGTAAGAGCCATGCACAGCCTGCAATGGCATCTCCTGTCATTCCGCAATGGTCAGCACAGACGATTCAGCATCCATCCAACTAGTATTACTCAGCTAACAGAATTCAGTATTGTAAGAGATCATATTGACTACACTATTCCCAAGTCAGTCATTGGCACTAACAGAAAATCACATCTCCAGCAGGGCAACCTCCCCAGCCCAACACACACCACTGGCGTTTCCTGAGGGAAGCCGGCTTTCCTTCACACCCTTCACTCCACTGCCAGCTCTACAGGAGACATTCACCAGCCAACGTGACCAGGATGTGGCCTGCAATTACCAGAAGACGTGGCTATGGCATGCCCAAAACAATATTCTCCCACATCTGTTCTGTTTATTTTGGGTTTTAAACCAAATTTAATTTAAAAAAATATTTTTTTCCAGCTGTTCAGTATTACTAGAAGCTTTAATACAAAAATCTGCATTACATTCTTGATATCATTTCACAAAACTGACGAGCTTTGTAATTTGTCAAAGATGTGCCTACCCCGGAAGCCATTAGTTTTCCAGAATGTCAGAAGAAGAAAACAACTGAGTTGTTTTCTAAAACCTAAGTTTTAGAATCCTAAATCCCAAGTGCAGACAAAATGCATGAATTACTACGGTTCCAGAGCTCTGAAGCAATGGAAAAAACCCTGTGAACTAAAATATGAATAAAGCTAAAATGCTACCATTTCTGGAAAACCTTCAAAGCTTTATCTTGCTACTGCCAACTTCTTTTCCTCTTTTCTTCAACCTTGGTTGCATCCCGCCACCACCTCCACACTTGCCATTATAACATTTTAAAATGCTTTTCACAGAAAACTAAAAGTGGCCAGTGAGTGTCAGGCTCTTTTTCTCCCCCCCTGTGACTAGAATAAAAAGAAAAAAAGAAAAGTGACTCACGTTCGTTCTTCAGAGAAGCATCTTCTGTATTTATGGAATAAATCTCATGAGCTATAAAACTAAAACCAAATTAATAGTTTCGTGTCTTCCATAATAGGGTTTTTCCTCTGTTCCTAATCTGCGAGACATTGCAAAAACAACATTGTTACAACCAGCAAAGATGTTGTTAACTAAAAATGTTTACTTTAAGTATTCATTTTGTCCCAAATTACCTAATGTGACCCCACAAGAATCACTTAGGATCCTGTCAATTGAAATACACGTTCAATGAAGTATATTAATGTACCATAAGGTTCACAAAAACCATTACTAAACTCAGATGCCTATTTTGCCACGTCCTTTAGAAGATCTGTTACCAAGGGCCATGTTAGCACTTCCTCCATCTATTGGGGAACATTTATGTTGGTACATCAGACAAATAGTGCTCAGAACTACATCCAGTGATGAGTACCGCTATTCTGACCAGGGGGTGCCCCATGGCCAGATGAGGTGATGGACCCCAGGGCAGCGAGGCTGGGGACAGATTCTGCCTGCGACCTTCCCAGTGAGGAAAGACTTTCCAGGAGCAAGGCATCAGTGAAGGAGCAGACAGACAGATCCTGGCTGCAAGTTAGTGGCCCTGTCATAAACCAATGTAAAATGTTACTTTGTATGCTTGGCAACGGAAGCACCCAAGTTTCTAAAAACAGCAGACAAGTTGCAATTGTCTTGCCCTTGAAAATTACCAGGTTTTATGCAGAAGACAAAACACCGTATGTCCCTGGGAAGGAGAGTAATCCCTGCTCCCTCACTGAACTAGAACTTTGTAACATGAACCCAGAAACAAGTTACCTTTCGGGAAATTAAGACAACCGACACACTTTTTTCCTGCATGACAAATTATATTCATGTTACCTAGAAAATGTCAGTGCTACACCCTTTCTAAAATACCGCGCATTGGCTAAAACGTAACAAACAGGAAACAAATGCTATTTTGGCTTGGAGCAAATAAAGCATTAAGCTTATTTTTGCGGAGTTCAAAAATAAGATACTGTATCCTGTGTCATCTGGAACAAAACACACAATAGTGACGGAGACAAAATGCTGTCCATTCTCAGTAATAGCTGACAGGCATACTACTATACAAAAACTTGGGAGTCACTTAAAGCAGTGATTGGAAGTCAGATTTTACAGCAATATTGAATTTATATTCACTAGCAGATGGTTAGTCAAGAGTTTCTAGTCATAAAAAACTTCCTTCCATACGACAAGCTCTACGGACCTTTCAGTGAGATATAGAGTGATATCTGGCACACCATGATGCACACAAAAAGCTGCATGAATGCACACCTTCATACTTATCACTCTTTATCAGAGGAAAAAAAAACTGGCGAGTACAGTTTCCCTAATTTTAGTCACAACTTACTCTCGTTTTAAATCTGCCACGTGCAGATTCAGCTGCAGTCTTCACCGAAACATGACACGCACTATTTGCTCCTTAAAGAAGGGGTCACACTTCCTGCAACGTAGAAGCCCACCAAGTAGAAATATTTCATTAGGCCACTGCCGTCTATTTCTAGATGATATTCCTCATAATCCAGGTGAACCAGGCATAAGGCCTTTTCGGCCAACACACGCTCACCAAGTAGCATCAGGGATGCTGACTGCAGAATACTGGACCTACAGTCCCTATCCAACAAACACTGACTGTAACAGAAATGTATAAGAAATGCTAGAAGCATGAAGGTAAGAAAAAATGGGATGAAGTTACTCTTAAAACCAACATATCATTACCTTTTTTTTTTTTTTCAGTCAAGAAATCTTTAGCCCTACAGATCACCTAGAAAAGCTTACTTCCATATATAAAATTACCCCCCAAAATATAATTCTAGCCTGAAACCAAACACCAGAGGAGCCAAGACGGGCGCTGCTGCCTTTGAGCGATGCTATTTTCCAGAGCGCAGCTGTTCCCTCTCTCGGTTCTGTTTGTACATTAGCTGGCAGCTACAGCCGGCTGCATTTTTCTGAGAGAGAGAGAGAAAAGGATTTTGATGCAAGTCCAACAGTAAGCAGTGGTTATTTGTTCTCTTTAGATTACGGGGTTTTCTTAACTGTTAGTATGTAATTGTCATCACATAGCTGACATTTACAATATATTTCAAAATTTATAGACCATATTGACATTCACTTTCAGAAAGCCAGATTCGAATGCACATCCAAATTCTTTCTTTAAGAGAACAAAAGCAAAAGTGATATTCAGAAATTCCTGCAATTTCAAACTTTCCTCCTTGGAGCTTAAAACACTGGTAACTTTCTGGAATACTATCTGATTCCTGGTTGTTTCTAGATACTTGTTCATGCAGTACAGAGAATGGCACTCTGACAGAAATATAAAACTCAAGTAATTTCTCATTCCTCCCTACTGCTATAAAAGGTTCTTTCTTTGTAAATTCTTGCTCATCTAAAACAACGTTTGTATTTCATGAAGTTTACTTTGTACTTAATAATAATGAACATCGTTTCCTAAACTCTTTCCTCTTTTTGGTATCAAACACTCTTTTTAAGATATCTATGCTGGGTTTCTAGTGTTGGTTTCTGAGAGGCACTGTTTCTACAACCTTGCTCTCATTATCTAGATTTTTAACTTCAAAACTTCTCCCTTTAGTTTTTAAGTACATTACAGTCCAACTGGGATACTACTTCAACAAAAATTTAAAAAATACCAACCTCCGACATGTAAGAACAAGAAATTACATAATCATTTTTCCAAACAGTAAAACTAAGTCACAGTGTAAGGTATGGTATGTATTGTAAGGAGATAAACTTTAATTTCCAATGCAACTTCAGTAGAAATACTTTGTGCTATTGCTTACACTCCTGCCTTTCCAAGAAAAGGTAGAGTGGAAGAGCAAACACAGTGCAGGAGGGAATGCTCTCTGCCAGCATATCATAAAGTTGCTGAGAAGGGAGGAGAAACTACTGTTACCCAAAGGTTACTTAAGGGAAATTTCCTCTTCCTTGCAACAGCACGTACAGTTCCACAAAGCAACAAAGTCTAGCTTTGTAAAGATGACATACAAGTCTATAACGCAGGACTGAATATTCACTTCACAGTATCAATGCTTATCTGTATTCCCAACTTTCTTTATTGCCATTGTTTATTTCTCAGAGCAGAGAAACATCAGCTTTAAATGACCACTGGACAGTGGTGCAGTACTGCAGTTCCCCTTCCCTCCCAAGAAGACCCTTTTGCTTGGCTCGTGCTTGCAGTCCAGGTGCTGGCGCCCACCAACAACACCACCGAGTCCAGTTTACATTACAGAGTCAGCTGAAGGGACAGTGAAAGAGCAGAAAAGCTTTTAATTTCTTTCTTAAACAAGCCAACCCACCACGCTAAAGGGAGCAGATCTTTTGCATAGCCTGCAACTAACAGGGCACAACCCCGCTCCTAGAGCAACAAAGCATTTGCCAATTTTAAGGGACAATTACACAGGCCTGTTAGATACCTGAGAATTGCTACCCTCTTGTTTTTTCTACTTGAGCAATTAAAATTTTAACAGACAGGTACCCTTCCACAAAGATCACAAGTCATCTTTTTAAGTATTTCATCCTTCTTATTTTCCTCTGTTTCCTAGTTTTGGGGTGTTGGGGTTTTTTTCAGAAGTATCCTTCACCTCTCACCCAACAGTGACTCAGTAGCAGACTCCATGTTAAAGGCTGAGAAGTCCCTGTTAGCTGGTTTGTCCTTTTCCTGCTACTCTCAGATATTCAGCGTTGTAGGCAATCAGTAGGCAGAGGTACAGAGAATAAAGAGAGAAAGCAAAGCCTTTTTGAAAAAAGAGGAAAATACTTGGTATCTGTTTAAATGGAGAACAACACAAGAAAGACTTCTATGATCTATTAAGACATTTGAGGAAAAGGAAGTGGGCAAAAGAAGAAGAAAAATCAATGAAATGCAATTCTACACTTCAATTCTATCATTTGAATTATTCAAATGAATTCTTCGTCAACTTGCAACATGACTGTGTTCGTTGAACTTCTGCAAAGATATCAGAGCTTGCCCTGATGAAACAGGACTGATCCTTTCAGTCTTGACCCTTTAAAGGTTTTCCTTAAAACTTCCTCAGAATCTCTTAGCCTAGATCTAGTTAACACATGCAATTACAGGAGTACTGTAGGAAAGGGGATGCAAAAGTGCTCAAGTTGCTTTTCCTTCACTCCAGGAAACAGAAAAAGTGCTACAAAAAAACATGAAAAATGCCTTCAAGATAGGAATACTTACCAGTGCCAAATATGAATGTCACGTGTGTGAAGGAAAATCTCATAATATTAGTGCTCATCTCAGTAAATAAGTTAACACAATAGCTATTCCACTCTCAATCCACACGTAATTTTAAGTTAAGCTTCCTATAACTTTTTTAAAATGAAACCATAATTGAAAAAATTCTTTGTTTTCTTTTATCTCCTTAAACTTCAAGACTCCCATCCTTGGCACAGCCATCTGAATTAGATCCAACTTGCCAGAGGTATCAATTTCATTGAAACAAATCTGCTTCAATATTTTTCACTTGAAAGAAATTAGATCATGACTTTGCAAGACAGAATCACACTGGAGTCAGAGAAACAAAAACAAGCAGGCTAGATTCTGTCTGATTTTAGCTAGGAGACTGAAGCATTGTGTCTTTTGAAGTTAATACGTCCTAGAGGCACAATGGATTTACTGTACTACTACCCTGTTCTATGAAATTGCTCTCCCACTGATCCAAGAGGAAAAACACACAAAGTAAGAAGAAAAGGGGAAAAAGTGATCATGCTAAAAGTGGTAAAAGATAACTGGGATCACTAAGGAGCATTCCCTTCCCAACATGATCATACACATCCTCTGTTGAAAGAATGGATAGGAAATCCAAACTCAGACACTTACATTACCTAAGACTCTTTTTTGGAAAAAAAATAATTTTGTAGAACATATACAGAAGCTAATCAAATTGTACTTCTAAAATGTTTTCAGCCACAGTAAATTGTAGGTCTAAATTATTTTATTTTGATTCCTAGGCTCAAGTCCAACTGGATATTTAACTGTATGTAAAACATAAACCAAAGTTTATTACCAGAGTCACTACTTTTTTTTCTTTTTAATCATTCACCATATCCTTCTTTGAGAATGACATGATGAAAGATGACAAGTAGATTTCACACAGCTACTAAAAGAAACCTATGCAAGGAACACTATGATCAAGGGAAGTTTGCAGCAGCATATTCCACCTTCCAGCTTAAAAGAATGAGTAAAAAAGATTCAAAGTGTCTAAAGCTAACTAATTAGCAGTCAAGTAGTCTGTGCTTCCCTTTGCACCACAAAAATTACATTCTTCTGTCTTCAATTAATCAATTCCTAAAAAATAATTTTCCAGAGTCCTGAAAACAAATTCAGGTCTTGGAAGCAATTCGTCAATGTGACATGCAGTTTTGACATATCAATCTGCTTTAGGCTGAGACTGGCACTAGGACTCAAGCTCTGTTCCTAGACCTGCCACTAATCAGCAACATGTCTATCATGTCCATCTTCCTTAATGCATGCATACATTAGAGTCTAAGCAGCTCCACATAAAGTACAGTACCACAAATAGTGAAAACTGGCTACATGGACTAGACTCTCTTCTCACAGTGTTCTAAGTCTTAATTTTATAAAACCTCATCTACAGCGAGAAATAGAGATTAGTATGATGAATGCTTCTTCTATGCCCTTTCATTTCCTAGCACCAGAGAGGAAGCGTTTTCTCCGCACTTCATGCTAGAGCTGACTTTTCACTCCTATTCCATTAGATTCCAGGAGCACAGCCCCACAGCACGGCGGGGCAGGAAGGCACCTCGGCAGAGCCTCTCGCCCGCTCTTGACTCCCTGCTCAGACTTGGGCCAGCTGGAGCAGGGTGCTCAGGGATGGGGTTTGAGTATCTCAGGGCAACCTGTGCCAGCGTTCAATCAACCTCACAATAGAAAGTGTTTTCTTATGTTTAAATTGAGTTTCCTGCATTTCAGTCTGTGCCCGCTGCCTCTTGTCCTGTCACTGGGTATTACCAGGAAGAGTCTGGCTCCACCTTCTTTACTCCCCCAAATACAAGGTATTTGTAGGCATTGGTAATATCTTCTCCAGGCTGAACAGTCCGAGCTCTCTCAGCCCCTCCTCATGTGACACGTGCTCCAGTCCCATGATCATCTTAGTGGCCTTACACTGGACTCACTCCACTAAGCCCATAACGTTCCTTGCACTTGCTGAAGGTGCACTCTTTCCCATCATCCAGGTCATTAATGAAGATGTCAAATGGTGCTGGCCCCGGTGGTGATCCCAGGATACACCACTAGCTCAACTTTTGGAGCCTGGCAGTTCAGCCAGCTGCCAGTCAACCTCACTGTTCACAATTCATCAGTTTGTCTATTAGGATGCTAGGGGAGACAAGAGTCAAAAGCGTGGCCAATGTTGAGACAAACAACATCCACTGCTCTCCCCTCACCCACCAATACAGTTACCTCGCTGCAGAAAGCCATCAGGTTGGTCAGGCATGATTTCCCCTTCATAAATTGATGCTGACTATTCCTAATCACCTTCTTGTCCTTCACGTGTTTGGAAATGGTTTGCAGAATTATTTCCTCCATCACAGGGATCAAGGTGAGGCTGGCTGGCTGTTCTTGCCTTTCTTAAAGACAGGATTGACTTTTGCTTCTTCCAGCCCTCAGGAACCTCCCCCAGTCACCACAACCTTTCAAAAGATAACTGAGAGTGGCCTTGCAGTAACACCAGCCAGCTCCCTCAACACTCATGGGTACATCCCATTGGGTCGCACAGACTCATGTATGTCCAGTTTGTTTTAATGTTCCCTAACCTGACCTTCTGCATCTGAGGGCGACTTCCTTGCCCAGGATTCCTGAAGGCAAATCTCAACAGTAAAGGCTGAGGTAAAGATGGCGTGAAGTACCTCAGCCTCTTCTGTCTCCATTCAGCAGCAGGCCCCCATTTTCCCTGCTCTTCCTTTTGCTGCTCATGATGTCTGTAGGAGCCATTCTTGTTCCCCTTCACATCCTTCGCTAGATTCAACTGCACATGGGTTTTGACTTTCCCAACCCTATCCCTGCGTGCTCAAACAGTTTCTCTGTACTCCTCCTGGGAGGAATTCAATACAGATCTTATCAGAAAGTCATGAAGTAACTTATGAAAATATTTAAGAAGTTTGAAGTATAAAGCAACTTTTCACAGGAGCAAGACACACTCACAGCTGTCTAAGCTCCTGAATTCCAAGAGGAGAGCACCCAGACAAACCAAAGTTACTTTCAACAGCACCTCAGACCAATTTCTTCACAGGCACATTGGTATCTGCATTCACAGACAAACTGGACATTTTCATCTTGAAAAGAATTTCTATGAAACAGATAAATATAGAGAGTATTTGGGATCAATCTAGTGGGCTATTTAACCCTTCTTATACACGAAACTTATTAACTACTTCAATCCTTGCTTAATACCAGCTATCTGTTACAACAGATGTAGGAGATAAATCATCAAACATTTCTCACCTGAACTTCACGGATAAAGGAGATCCAATGGTAAGTGTTCTAATTCTTTATATCCATTCCTTATTCATTTTTACCTCAGAGGAAGGACACAAATACTAACAAGTAGCAAGGCAAAGAAGAAAATACAGGTTTAAATGACGTATTACACATGCTTCAGCTTTATCTTGTTCACGAACAGCAGCATCCTTTTCACGTCAATTAAGCTGTGTGTAACCTAGAATATGATTTTTGTTTTCATACATATATTCACACACATGTATCATTCATTGATCTTGTTTTTTTCCAGAAGCAGATTACATCTTATTTCTATTAGGAAAAAAGTCCCTTTAAAAAAAAAAAAAAAAAGCTTTGCACCACCTCTGCACTCAAAAACATGCAGGAAGAAAATTACTATTGAAGAAACAAATCTAGCAGGCCTTTCCTAACAAAAAAGAAAATATGGCACTACAGATTGAACTCCAAATAAAACAAACTGAAGATAGAGTTGCATAAATAAAATAATATTAAATAATGAAATGTAAATGCTAAGAAATTTCAATATATGCCAGTATAATAAACCTCCTTTGGTCACACACTCTATGTTATTTCTAGTTAAAGAAAATAAACATCAGGCCCTACTGAACTGTAATTCTCAGCAGGAACCTAATTTTTGTGTTGCAGACAGACTGAAGCTGGTAAGACTCACATAAGAACCATTACCGCAAACTCTTTAGTTTTTAGGCTTTTTAGTTGCCTAACACAAACTTTCCCAAGTCTAAACTCCTTTTCTTTCCAGGATTTTTAAGCTGGTAAAGCAATTTTTTTTTTTTTTTTTTTGGTCAAAGAAATTGCAATGCAACTCAAAAGCACACAAAAGAACGTTTCACAAGTTTATACTTCCTATAAACTGTTCTTTGTGGTTCACAAAGAAGTACAGCTGCAGGAGTAAGAACACATTAAGTCTCACATTAGTGCTAACATCACTTTGTTGTAAGTGTCCAAAAACACACTGAAGGAAGGAAAGAGAAAGAATGCCTACAATTTTCCTCTTCCTTGTTCTTCTCTCTAACTTTCTTTCCCAGTTGAGCAGGTGCATTTGCCAAACGATAGGTGTCACCGGCACAGTATTACAAGCCTCTGTGCGATATGACCAAATGCAATATACAGGTTTGCACTAAGAAATCTACCTAGTCATGTGGCATCAGGAACTAAAAGTCCTTGCTTTTGCAATCCACGAACCATTCCCTGCACCAGCATGCCACTGAAGCAAATAAAAGAGATTTCCTGAAAAGAAAAGAGATGCCTGACCAGTGAGCAGGACCCAGTGCAGTCAGAGATCAGGAGTGCAAAGAGTCTAGAACAGAAGTGAGGCATGGGTATTTAGAGAAGAAGAGTGTAAACCATACTTATGATGTTATTTATAGACTATGAGTAAGGAAGTATTTTTAACCAGGGCCATATTACGACTGAAAAACTAAACCTGTCATTTTTAACTCAGACTTAACTATATATTGGATCACTGTGGGTTTCTTAATTTCTCTGATTTTGACTGTATTCCCAAAGGAATAGTCTGAGACCACCACATTTATTTCTTGCAGAAATTAAATTTCAAGCTTGAACAAGGAAACAGAGCATTTTCATACTTTGTAAGCCAAAACCTAATCATGCTGCAAAAACAAAGAGCTAGAGCAAAAGCCATTCAACCGATCTGCCTTAAAGTTTCATAATTATTTTGTGCTTGTGACATGGTAATGATTCTGCTAGAATGAGAAAACAAGTTCTCTGGTCATTATCCTCATACAATGTAACCGTTACCTCAGAATTAAGGAAATCTGTCAGTGTAAAATTTTAGCCAAAAGTAGCCAGGGGGCCTAACAGATGGATAAAATTTGCATGAGCCTCTCATCAACTCCTTCACATTATGAGCTCCTTTGTATTAAAAATATTTCTGTCTTCAGAATAAATAAGTTAAGGAAACATTTCTGAAGCTGACTATATAGCTTTTAAGCTGTGTTGGCTACATAAAGCAGCTGTTTTAACATCTACTTGTGCCACAAATACAACTTTTTTGACCCACAGTAGATACTTTGGTAAGCAAATTCCACAGAGGTGTTGAAGACAGCTGCAGAAAGCAGCAAAAAATACTTTTCAGTGGGAATAGGCTCCTACCCATGTCGTTTATCACTTATCTGCTCCCCCAAGTACTATTCCTGTCTCTCACAGGCTCATTTTAAGCAGAATACATTAAAAGGTACACTGTTCTAGCTTAAATCAGGAAAGTTTTACCCAGCAACCTGTCCTTCTCTCACCCCACTTTTTCCTCTCCCAGATATCACTCCCTCCCACACACTTCCCTGTCATTTTGAGAGCCCCGAGCCTGACATATGGCTCTGTCTTCCTTGCCAATGGGAACAGGGTGAGGAAAGGCTCTAAAAAGTTGCTGCTCACAGACTGAAAAAAGACGAGTTTCCATAACTATGCTGGATGGAGGCTCTGCTGGGTAAAAGTTGCTCCACAGTTTGGTAGACCTGGTTTCACACTTCCCTGAACCATCTCGTGCTTCAGAAACCGCATCAGAAAAAACAACTTCACTACTTTTCAGTAACGCTGTGCAGATATGAGCCCCACAGATTGTACAAACTCAAATCACCCCAGCCAGGAGAGGCCAGTAAGTGCTGAGATAAGGGCAAGCAGCAGAGTTTCCTTACTGCTGAGCATCAGTGTTTTGTCAGACATGCTGCACCCATTTCCAGGCAAAACCCTGCCTTTCTAAGAACGCAGGGAATCATGGCCTTATTCTTGATACTGCTATTGATCAGCCAAAGAACACCAAGAAAGGCATATGGCTTCTCTGTGCCCTTTAAATAAAAAAAGTGTTAATACTTACCTTCTTCTTTGACCTGCTAGATGGAAACTGCTGTATAAGGCTAAAAAACAGAAAGTCGTACTCTGCAGCCAGTAGTGACAGAGAGAAAAGAGGAAGCTAGGAGGACACACCTTAGCAGCTTCTTTTGCAGAAGATGGAAAGACTTCTTGGTCTATGAGACCTAGCAGGAAATGTCAAGCTTGCTTTTTTTTTTTTTTTTTCTTTTTTTAAAGGAATAAATTTATCATAGATCAAATAGTTCCAAACAAACACCCCTAACTACAGAGCAGGGTAGCACAAAGAAATTGACTATACAGGCACAGCTCTTACCTTGGGGAGAGCTGGGTCTGTGGCCGCCACAAGATTTATAACCCTCAGTAACATCTTTCTGAATCTCATTGGCCTCTTGCACTAAGCACGGACAAGTGCATATGCCAGCACCAAGCCCAGCACCACAGCACACAGAAACGGGAAGGAAAGTGCACCAGCCCATTGGGATCCCCACCAGATAAAACCCATTGGATCCTCCACTGCCGCTGTACGCTCCCATGGTGGACTGACATAGCGTATCCTTCAGCCAGTGGAGCAAGGAGGAGAGCGGCAGTGCCAGCAATGGTATCACAACAACTTGCACAATGAACTTAATGCATGCGCGTCACTGAACACCTCAGCACAGTAATAAGATCCAGCTACTGTCAACCTCAGCTGTCTTTGAGCTGGGGTCAGAAGGAGACGCTACATGCTATTTAAAAATCTTTCAGCTTCTAACATTCTTAACCAAAATGTTCCAGGGCAAAAAAACCTGAAGCTGTCAGCTGTTTCCATGTAGCACAGTGCAAAAACCAGACAACCGCTGAGCTACAAAGAAACCCAGAGCTTTGCCAAAATTTGCCTCATTGATTAGGTGAGACAAGTATCAAATTCAAAACTAGAGAGGGGAAAATACAACAGGCTTAATAGACTAAGGCTGTTTATCAGAAGATTAAGTAACTCATGCTGAATTTGACTGGCTCGCCAGAAAAATACTCCTGAATGGATGAAATCAAGTGATTGATTTTGCTTATTATTAGTGAGACAATGTAGAGAGCTCGCAGTTACAGAAAGAAGCAGTTACTACTTCAGCTTTCATTTAATCACATTTCTGAGAATGGCTACTTCACAAGCAAGAGAATGGCACTACTACCCAGTTCTTAACCCAGTTCTTCCATCCGCTCAAAAGTGATTTAAGAAAAAAATCTGCAACAGAAGGACAACATGCAAGTACGTGGTATTTACTTGGATTCCTCTGTCCCCTTTAAATGTGTTGAAAAAGACCTCCTAAGAAGCCCCTACTTGGCAAAGAACTTCCCTCACACATTCTCAAATCACGTTGCCTTGTCCAGAAGGTGAGGCCACACCTGGAGTACTCTTGTGTCCAGGTCTGGGTGTTGGGGCCCTGGCTATATTAAACAGCTATGAGAAAATAAAGTAACNGGCAACGGGCACAAACTTAAATACAGGAGGTTCCCTCTGAAACACTTTTTCACTGTGAGGGTGACCAAGCGCTGCCACAGATTAATCATGGAGGTCATGGAGTCTCCATCCTTGGAGATATTCAAAAGCCACCTGGACATGGTTCTGGGCAACCAGCCCTAGGTGGCCCTGCTTGAGCATGGGGGGTTGGACCTGATGACCTTCAGAGGTCCCTTCCAACCTCAGCCACTCTGTGATTCTGTGAGGGGTGGCTGAAAATCATTTAGTTCTGTCAGCAAATTAATTGGTGGGAAATACTCAAAAATCAGGGGATATGTATCTACAGCAGCTACTCCTTGATTTTCATAAAACACCAAACTTCTCTTTCCTCCCACACTGCCTCTGGTTTCAACATTTCCTCAGCCAGTATGTGGCAGGACATCTTCAGATTGCGGCTAGCTCTCAGCCTCTCCTGCCTCCATACCTGTTCCTAATGGTAGCCAATGTATTTGCTACTATTCACTTATATATGCAGCTGCCTCTATTTGCCTGTTGCCCAGATGCAGTGATGACCAAATGACACAACTGGAAAAAAAAAAACAAACCAAAAAACAAACCAAAACAAAAAAATACCCAAAAACTCAAACAACCACAGATGGTAGGGTTTAGACCCTGCTATTTTGTTATTCATCCTAATTTACTTATTGTGGTTATCTCCCAACAGGCAACACAAAAGAAATCTGTACATTTGTATGGGGAATACTGCTAGAAAAGAACAATCAGCTGCAGATATGAAAAGAACTGAGAAGTCAGCATTTTCACAGCCTTTGCCTTACAATATCTGCTGCAACATTTCAGATTATATCAAAGCTGCTGTCTCACACCCTTTTCATGGAACAGCAAGATTTAGGGAGAAACAAACATGGCATCAAATCCACCCATCAAGCAGGGACAGAAAACTCCTGCAGTGTTATTTTTCCAGTATTTTATGTAGTCTTCATTTTCAGGCATCCTAAGCACTCGCGTTTCAATGATCCACTGACACGAAGTGACCTATCCATCTAAAAATCTTGCTAGTGTAACTTCCAGGCTCCTCTCCCTGCTCCTCCTCTTCTTCTTTGGAAGCCTTCTACTGGTTGTCAACCAATGTTTCTAAGAATAAATACCATGATGACCCAGATCCTTCCCACCAAACTTCAAGCATTTCTCCGTGCACAAGTCAGGGGCTCAGCTGTCATAAAGACACAGGTAGCCCAAGTTGCTCTTTGGAGATACCTCTGCCTCTCCCTGCTGACTTCAGATGGAACCTCTGAAGGAAGAAGTCAGGGCCTTATAGACAAGCCATACACAGTCTAAATCTCATGTAACTTTTTCTGACCAAGACACCTGTCTGTCCCCTCTTCCTTCTACTAGTTCTCACCCACTTAAAAATCTCTTCTTGGCATGGTACTGCCCAATCTGAATGCAATTTCTACCTGCAATCTCACAAAACTTGCACAGAAGAGGTCTACCAAGATCTCAGCTCCAAGATCTTGCCACGTATTTCAAAGCACCTCATTAGCATTTTTCCTTACCTTTTAAGAATGCAAAGGCATGGGCTACTCAGGGGACACTTCTAAGATCCCACTTACTTCTGATTTTCAATGCATAGATTCAGATGACTCTTCTCTAGATGTAAGCCAGACAAAAGAGGCAAGAGTATTTGCCTTATAATGCAAGCCATTGAGGAAAGAGAACCTGGCTGAAGGAAGTAGGACCACTAGCAAGACATGATTTGGAAACCAGCTGTTAAATATGGTCTGGTGTTTTACAGGAACAGATTAAAAAGAGGACTGGGCAACTACCTGTAAATACAAGGGGGGCAGAAGGAAAAGGATGTGCTTACATCTTGGAAGGCAATAAGAAAACAGATGAGAGAAAATGAGACCAAAGAAAGACTATGTTGGTACTATATTTAACTCCACTAAAAAACTGGCCATACTTAATGCTATCTCCTGGTAATTGCTACAAGATAAACAAAGTCATAAAAACATTAATTAAATATTGCAGGCATTCACAAAATTACTGTGTCATCTGAAACTGAAGCTGAAACTGGTATGTTGTGAGGCAATTCTCAGACGCTGTCTGAAACAACATCATAAGGCTTGGTTTCTTCTCTCATCTCCCCATCTGCCCACACCCCTTCAGGTCTTGTGTCCATTTCAACACAAGTCACTGCCATGGAGCAGAAGTGTACAACTTCATATTTGGAATAGACCATTAAAAAAAAAAATCTATTCAGAAAAATAATGCAAGTTCTAATCTGAACAAGAATTCCCACAGAAAGTTCAGGCAACTTTACAAGGTAAAAAGACACATAACTGGAATTTAGATTTCAAGAGCAAGCTTTGAATTCTGGGCTGAAACATCATGTAAAAAGTTTTGAGACAATCATTGTTTCCTCCAAAGTAACCTTCCATTCTGACCAAAAGCCAAGCAACAACAGAGTCTTCACAATAGTCCCTAGTAGTAATTAGTAAAAAAAAAAAAAATCAAAAGCTATGAAACATTCACTTACTTGTTACAAATTTGTTGTATGTAATTTAGAAACACCTATGGTTAAACCACAAGGACAGTTGTAAGGAGCACCTTCTCCTTACACCTTCTTATATGAGTACAACATTACGTTGGCATCCTCTCTCTGGGGCAGATACATTAAACTGAGCCAACCATCCACTTGACCAGTAGAGGTTTTTAAAATAAACATTCTCAGGGGTGCTAAAACATACTATTTACGTATGGCAGAGATGCTCTGCTTCTTTATTCAAGCCATGTGCTCCATTATCTCCACCCCAACCTCCTGATGACTTCTACCCTGAATCATTAAGTGTGGTAAGAAGCAAGCTTTGGCAAGCATCCAAATTTCTGTTTCTAACGCATTAGTACTCAGAAACCGTAACACAAACCTAATCATTGTGTTTTCACACTTACAAGCCAGACATCTATCTGCCACACAAGAGGGTCTCCTTCCCTCAGTGCCGCTCTAAGGAGCAAGAGGGTAAAATAAATTTCAGTCAAATAATTGCTCTCCACTTCCTATCCACCCCTCCAGTCTCCAAACATCCTCTAACCCAAAGTCTAAAACAAAGAAAAACAAATGCCTCATTATATAAACATAAGTTATGTTTGAAAATCTACTTGCCTGCTCACCAATAATGATGGGGAAACTTTCCTTGGTGAAAAGTCATGCGTCATCATTTTCCACAGCTTTCACTTGAAAGTTAAAAAAATAATAATAATTAAAAAAAAAAAAAAGCCACAAGCTTTTAGCCTATGCTTTTGGTACTGCTGCACCAGACAGATAAGGTCTTACAGGCAAGCACCTCTGCCGCCCAGGGGAAAGGCAGCAATGGCTAAGGCAGTGGTAGTGTACTCAAGCCTGGTGTTCCCTTCCGAGTTAATGGCAACAGGCTACAGACGACTGACATCTCTGAAAAGGGCTGATCCTACTTGCATCGTATGTCCATCATAAACTGTCATGACCTGGAAGTGGCTCTCTCCCCTCACTGATAAGACAGGAAATCCAGATAAATAGCTGAGTGATATGAATCTTAAGGCAAGATCCAAAGAGGAACCTAATATTCACCAATTTCAAAAGGATTCTCGTCCCTTTCTCACCCCCATGGTAAGAATGAGCAGCACCTGGACCCTTGCAAGCCCTGGCTCCAAAACTTACTGCTCCAAAAGCACAACAGCACAGAAGGGGGGGGCAAGGGGACACCCACCATCCACCCAATTCTTCAGGAAAGAGAAATCCAATTAGAAAGGGCTGTAAACACATCCTGAAAAATTATCTGCCCTGAATAACAATGCGGTAGTTTATTTTGCTAAGTGTGTTCATACACACTCACATGAGCACACAGAGTGGCCATTCACCCCCTTGGCTGTACTTGTACCAGCGGAAGCACACAGGGCTTCCTTTCACAGCGCTGCAATTTAAAACAGAGCTTACAGGAGGTCAGCAGCAGGTGCAAAGTCACAACTTCCAAAAAAAAAAAAAAACCACAACCCCATAAACAAACTTTTTTCTCCATTCCAAGATGAAAACGTAAACTCTTACATCTCACCTGCAAACTTGTCTTTGCACAGAGGGACAGCTACGAGACTGAAATAACCAGCAGTGCTCTTCTTGAATGGGTTACAGGAGCCAGAAGCTAACAACGTGCAAGTATTTTCATACAAGGCTAAGACAACAACCCAGAAAGAAGGGCTCTCTCAAGTGCCCAAAATTTACATCCAAAAAAAATAGGTGATTATCACACAAAACACACTCTAGCAATTTCAGTAATTCCAGTTTCTTGCTAAACACAAAAGACCATTAGAAACTCTCTCGTGTTATTAGTATATAAATTTAAATTATGGGATCAGAAGAAGAGGATGAGGGAGGAAGAAATCGATTACCAGCTGGGAACAGGGGGTAGAAGAGGATACCGGAAAAATATGAGAGTTGAAAAATAAATATGCTATTCTTTTTCTTTTTATCCCACTGTATTTACTGTTTCAAGCTTCTGTGTCAGAAGAGTCCTAGGATCTTATTTGACCCATCCAACCATTTTACAGAGTGTTCTCACCAAAAACACATCAAAATCATGTCCCTCCATCATACCTTCATCCTATGTTCTACAAATTTTGACAATATAGACCTGTACTTAAATAACAAATGAAAAACTTCCACTTACTGTCCCTGCTGATTTTGACATGTGCTATTGATTTCAAAACAGTTTTATCAGGAATCAGTGCAGCAGAGCTAGCACAGATGTTCATCTCAGATCGTTTAAGGAAAAAAGAAAAAAAAATTAGACAGCCTTTATTTTCCCCACAGAACATGAAGTGTTCAAGCTTTTGCACAAGTTACTTTTGCTAGAGAGTCTCACTTTCTGGCAGCCTTTAATGCTTGCCATTCTTTGTCAAACCCTAAGCAAAAGAAATCTTCCTCCTCCCTAATTTTGTATGAAAATAGGAGAACCACTGCATCAACCACTTTTTTCCTCCCATGACAGCCACGATTCATTTTGGCTGAGCATTCTCTGACAGAGCACAAAGTGCTTGCTATTTGCTTTGGGTGAATGAAGCTTCAGGAAACTATTTTTATTTTCGTTTTTGCAAATTAAGTCTAAGCAGCACCACTGGAAACAAGAAATAAGTGACCCCGCTACAGTCTCCTGGGCACGAAGTCTTCTATATGAGGACACATATAAAAACTGATGCCCTTTGATGATGCTCTGGAAACCAATTACAGCAGTAACTCCCAAAGTAAAACTGCACAGAGACTGCGTTAATGAATGGTGGCAATACCCTTGAAAGAAAAGTAGCTGGACCACTGACTTCACCTCAGCCTACACAGAAGCTTTCTTCTAACACTCTCTATCTGCCTTATCTCTTTGACATGGCCAAAATCCCTCCACGACAATAGGATTTATCACAAGTATCTTTTTCCTTTAAGTGGTTCTATGGCTATGATCACTGTAATACCTGGGAATATCATACTCTGTTACACATTTCTCTTCAAAATGTCCTTCAGACAAAAGGGGGATTAAACGCAGGCAGAATTAACACACGACTTGTTCAACGTCGCATGAAGTCTGTGAGGGCAGGGAAATGGAGCCTCCCTCACCTCCCCAAGCCCAAGTGGAGCATCCCATTTAACCAGTAGACTTGTCCTCTCACAAGAGTATATACCCCACTGTCATATAATCTGAAAGTAAACCAAAACCAAATACATTTTTTAAAGAGCTGTAATAGTATTCCCTCTCATCGGGAACTGAATTAAACCTTTAAAGCCTTCATCAACAGAGTTGATGATATGAAACAGAAAAACATACACAGCTGCATACATGCAATACCTGATTCCCAGACTGGAGTCTTATTTCGAAAGCAGAAAATACATCTCTGAATAAATGCTGTCCAATTTTCCAAATATATTCAGAATATCATCACAACATATTCACAGTCTTAAACATTTTTCTTCACTGTACACAGAGTTTTATGGCCAGCCAGGATAAAGTAGTCCAGTGACCACTTCATCTTTTTGAAAGCAAAAGGCTTGAGTTGGTCATAAAATGAGATGCATTCTCTTTCTCCGTAGAGTATTCCTTGACAGCATCATGCATTAGGTAGAGCTTTGCTAATCTTACAATCGGACAAGCTGTGAGTGATGAGAAAGTCATGCAGCCTTTTAAGAAAAGCTTCTTGGAGATGAGATACGTCTTTTGTCTTCCAAAAAAGCTCACTTTAACTTGAGAGCTTAGCAACATAAATGGAAGTCCAAACATATTTTATCTAAAAGATAATATGTATCACACTCACAATAGCAAAATGAGGAAGTCCAAAGAGGACAGAAAAGTTAATTAAGAAAGATATAGCTACAGACTTGTCATTTTGGTTCAGACCATCTTTTTTCAAGGCATAGAAAGCAGCTTCTAAACTGACCTTTTGGTTCCTTACAATGTTAATGAATTTTAAAATGTAATAAATTCCATGTTTAATGGAATTAAACAATCCACTGAAAAGCCAGAGAAAAAAAAAATCAAAATGCTTTAAAGTATGGAAGAGCTCTTCTGAAAACACTACACGTTCTTGAAAACAGTAAGAAAAAAAATTGTCAATAAGAATATAACCAGGGCATTGTTAAAAGCATATTCATTTCAGAAACCGGTATTGTGTCACCATACAGTAAACCTCATCCATAGACTTGACAGTCTTTCCTTGAGTGTTTCTCCTACTCACACACCTGAAGGGCCTTCAAAACTGTAAAGGATTCATGATCTATGTACAAAACAAAACTGGATGAGATAATGCTTTTTGGCCATAAAAAAGCACCATGTTCTTCACCTGTCAGGGAGCATGCCAGGTGCTTTTATTGATTAGAAAAGCTTGCCCTGAAGAATTCTGTCCTTTCCATCATTTTAGATACATATGCAATATTACTAGAATAAAAAACCCAAACCAACTCCTGCCCCCAAAACCGAATTGTTGTTCCCCGCCCTCTACAGCTTAGGAAATCAAATTTGTATACTAAATACTATCACTCACTTGTACTGTCTGCTTTGGATAGCCATTTTTTTCTTTCTTGTCCCTGTGTTAACATGTTAACAGCAAAAAGCCAGATATTTCAGAATGGGGTGGGGGGAGAAACACACCCCAAAACACCCTACCGAAATAAGGGCAGTTCATACTACCTTAGTTTAAAAAAAAAAGTTTCACTTTGTTTTAAATAGTTTGAAGATTTTTGTTACAACCTCCTCAAATATTCAGATTTCTTTCTGCTGCTTCTATTTGACAAAATTTGGTTATATTCCCCCATGTGTCCAAAGTAAACATAACTGTTGCTGTGACAACTTTAAGCCTACCCAGCACATCTGGCCACAATACCTGAGAGTTTCCAGTGGCATGAAGAGTGACAGCGGGGAGCAATTTAGAGATTGTCTGAAGAACACAATTGGCCACTGAAGTCTTTTGTCTGGCATAGGAAGCCACAGCACAGCTGTGCATGGAAGCACAGGTTCCATGTGCAATCAAACCAGTGTACTTGTTTGCAGGCTCCCGGGGAGTTCAACAGGGGAAATGCTTTAATTGACATGAACAACAACAAGTTCGCCCTGCAAATACTGAAGATCAAAAGGTTTTACGTTTTTTTTATTGGCCATTAGAGGGTTGCTACCAGCCCTTGGAATTACTCATTTCTGTATTTTGAAGCACGTATATATCACAAGCCAAAGCAGGGAAGAATAAAGTAATGCAAAACCACCGCAGTTGCAGGGGAATGGAGTCCCCAGTGTGTTCCCCAAAAGCCACAGGGCTGTCCAAGATTTATGATTTCTGTCTTACTCATCTAAGGGAAGACTCTCCTCACTTCCTCCCACTGCTGGAGTTGGTTTTTGATTAGTGAGCCAGGATTACCTTGGCAGAATCAACAAGCAAGACCTCATAGATGTTGTGCAGCTCCCAGTACTCCAGCTTATTACTGGAAAGCCTGGCTGTTTTAAAACTTTCTCGTTTTTTTGGAGCTCGTAGATGATCCAGGGCTGGTATGCACCCCCATACCGCAAATTTTAGCATGCTGGCAACAGCCATGCTTTTAAGTTTCTTCCACAGATTCTTTAGAAATAACCCACTAATGTCTGCGCCCCCACCGATTACATGCTGAAAAACAGGGCTCTAGACCTATCCTGACGGGATGACCACAGTGTGAAACTTGTGCCATGTTCCTGTGAACCACAGCCAGAACAGACAGCAGAAACCGTTAGCTTTCCACAGACCTCTCCGTCCTCTGAACTATTACGAGCTTGAAGTCAGAAGGGAATAAATAATGAAGCACAGCCTCATATCTACTAATTTACTCTCATTTGCTCCATATGACCCTGCTAGAGTTTTACAAGAGAAGAGAAGGCAATGCAAAGTGGAAATACTGAATATAGCTACCTTCTCCTCCTACACACTGCCAAAATGTTTTTCCAACAGTTTCTCCCCAATCAGTAGGGCAATCAAATGAAAAGGAAGATGCATATGGACAGGACACCAGAGAAGCTGGTCCAAGTCACCAGATAAGTTGGTCCAGGAGAAAAAAAAACGAACTTACCAATAGTCTGAATATTCTGCAAATACACTTATCCCCACCACCACCACAGGAAAGTTCATAGAACTAGCAAATCTTCACACTTAATTCCTTTGAAAATAAACTTATTCCTCCTCCACAGTGTATGATGCAGGCCTAAGAACAAGATGGAAGTTTCTCAACCCCAGTGTTTTCACACTGCCTAGATTTTCTTTTATGCACACACCTGCCTGATGCAGGTGTGATTTCTATCCTGATCACTATTCAAGTTTTGTGTTGTTACTTAGGAACATCCTTTCAAGTTCTGAGGTAAAAAACATCCAAGCATTCCCTCCAGAGTAACATCACTAGCCACGAGCAGCACACTGAAACCTGCAAGGCAAATAAAAAATCCAAAGCCAGACAAGATAACCCCTCCCCACATAGGGGGGAAGCCACCAAGCAGTTAAACAGAAAAATCGGTTTTCCCTTTGGTCTAGTCCTTCTTGGTTCTTGTAGTAAGGGCGGCTGCAAAATTCACACATTGCAAACATGGTCTGCAAACTAACTGCTCCTTTCTGTCTGGGGATTTAAATTTTAACACCATAAATTGTGGGTTGGAAGGACGAGAAGGAAAGAGTTGCTTGCACACCAGATCTGTGGCTTCAGGGTAAAAAAAGTTTAAATTTTTTAATGTCATGAGACTTGACCAGTCCAACTGTTGTATAAAACTCACATGTATATATGTAGGGCTTTGGTAGTTAGCAGGACTGGATGTCCATTAACTATTCCTCCAAACACTTCTGCTAGTTCCCTGGAAGACGATACCACTGGTTACAAAAAATTGTTCATAATTTGCAAACCTTCCTAGTTGGATACCTCAAGTGGTATGCACCATTCTTGCAAAACCTTCACTCAGTACAAAAAAAGCAAAATCTTTAGCAATGTCATCCACAGAGATCAACTTTGACAACCCAAGTGAAACTGTACACCAAGGAAGTGTGAAAAAACTTTAGAGAGTAGTATGCAAACAGGCACCTTAGCATCCAAAGTATGTCCCACTTCTCTGCAGAGGCAGCGGCACTGCTTGCTTAGCGGGTACTAGGACTCCAGCCACAAGGACTCTGTTTCCCTCTCAGCCACTGGCCTGCTGCAGGCTGTTAGACACATCCTTGTCTCCTCAACATCCCAGGTGACCCAGGCACACCAAGGAAATTCCTATACTAATTGATACAAGTGCAAAAGTTCATTAACAGACAGATATTAATAGATCTGTCTACCATCTCCGGAGAGAATCCAACACTTCAAAAAAACCCCAAACCATTTTCAAAGAAGAGCGCTCTCCTTCCCCAGAGGCTCATCGCGTTCAGGCACACACAATAAAGGCTTTTCTGCACTTGCTGAGCACCTCACAAAAATTACCATGATCCATCCACCAAGATGCAGTGGTTTCCAAGCCTTTCATCTGCAGGCCTCAGAAGATTTTCCAGCAGAGACACAACTACTGGATAGAGTGGTTAGGGTAGTAGATCCTAGTTTTATTTCCTGGATCCCTCAAAAGCAGTCAAAAGGCCACGGAGTAAGAAGCTGAGTAACCCCGTGTTTCTCGCAGTCTATTCCCACACAAGGCAAGCAGTGTTCATCCTTGAGGAAGATTAAAATTTTAAAAATTGACATCAACTTTCCTCTTTGATCCCATTAAAAAGTAAATCAATTTTAAGCAAAACCTGCTTCTACCTTGGTGGAAAATTTGTCCATTTCCTCATTGGTGGAGGAATTTCTTCCTAAATGTAACATTAAAGGAAGAAGAAAAAAAAAGTCATTAAAACCCAAGCCAAAAAGGTAATACTCTGTTGCATTTCTTCTTCTGTTTTCACTTGAATAGTCACCGATTTTTTTTTTTTTCTCCAGTTACAGTAGAACCACAGAATAACATGAACCGGAAGCAACTTGTGTTCACCTGGTCCTATCCCCCCAACAAAACAGGGACAAATTGCCTTGGGTTGCTCAGGGCCTTGTCCAGCTGAGTTCCGAATATGTGCAAAGATATCCCAACCTCCCTGGGCAGCCTGTTCCGATGTTTGACCACCCTTGCGTTGAAAATTATTTTTCTAATATCTCATTGGAATTTCCCTTGTTGCAACTTTTGTCTGTTGCCTCTTGTCCTACTGCTGTGCACCTCCCACAAGATCCTGGCTGCGTCCTCTCCATACCCTCTCATCAGTTAACTGAAGACACGGGCTAGTTTTCCCTTAAAGAAAAGCAATGAGTGCACACACACACACACCCCCCCCCAAGTTGTATTCCCAAGGTATTCATAAAACACATTTGAGCAGATAGGGATTTTCAGTTTATTTGTCTGAAATACAAGTACTATATTTTTGTTTGCAACCTAACGCTGCCTCTTACGGATCGCCCTTCCTCAGCGTGTGCTGCCAAAGGCTTACCTTCACAGACAACCGACACAGAGTAAGCTAACGTGGTAAAAACTCACGCTGGAAATTATTTGGTAGTCATCCTCCCATACGGAGAGGCCCTTAGCTTTTGTTCCCTTTTTGAACTCGTCCCGCCGGTCCAAGGTACTTACACGACCTCACGATACGCTCCGTCTTTCACAACTTCTCCGTTAAGCAGGAAAGTGACATTTAGCGACGTGGAAACCACCGGGCACCAAGAAAAACCACAGGCAAACTTGTGGTCAAGGTGAGGCCGAGGACCACAGGCCACAGCGCGGGGGCTTGTACCCGTGCCCGCTCCGCCGGGGCACCTCCTGCGGGGTCACGCAGCCTCGGCCAACGCACCGGGAGCGAGCTCAGGCGTTGGAGCGCTGCTGCTCTGACCCTGGCATGATGACACCTTTCATCTCCAGAAGCAAACCAGCTGCGCACGGAGGGACGCTCGGTTCGCGAAGTATACAAAGCGTTTGGGCTTTTCTGTTTTGGGGTTTGTTTGATGGGTTTGGGGTTTTTTTTGTTTGTTTTGGGGGTTTTGGGGTGGTTTGTTTTTTTTTTTTTTTACAGCAGCATCTTCTGCCATGAGCCATCTGTAATCCCGTTCCTCCCCCACCGGGCACGGCCGCTGTCGGGGCTGCTGCACCCCAGCTCCCCCGGTGCGCGACCCGC
>VZTL01007944.1:40814-54622 GCA_013400535.1 Scopus umbretta
CCCGCGCAGCCGGCCCCCGCGGGGAGCGGCCTTTGGGCCCGACTTGCCCCCAGACCCGCTGCCGCCGCCCCCCGGCCGCCCCTCTCCCGCCGGGGCAGGCCTCGGGGCCCGGCCTCGGGGGGTCTCAGCCCACCTGGCGGGCTCCAGGGCCCCGGTGGCCCACCCGCCCTGCCTTAAGGCTCTCACATCTTGCCTCACAGCGATGATCGGGCTGGGAAGGTGTAACGCTACGGTGACTTACAGGAGTCTGACGCAGCATCGAGGCCCCGCGGCCTCCGCGCTCGCGTGGCATCGTTCGTGGGGGAAGAGAGGGATCGCTCGTGTCGTTGCGGCTTCCGCTGGGGTGATTCCAGCGGGGCTTTTGTCTGCTTTAGACACCTACGGAAAGGACGAGATTGCTCATGCAACCTTAATTTGCCCCCCGTGTACATATGGCTTAAGGTAACAGCCTCTAATTAATCACTCACGCTGTTCTTCCTAGAGAGCCGCTTCCCACCACGCGTGAGGGTGGATGGCGTTCACTCAGCGCTGAGCTGTTTCAACAGCTTCATCCTCTTCATACAACGTATGTCCCCAATAGGTCCTGATGGCTTATTTGCAGCCACTCTTGTCCTTGGGCATTGTCTGAAGTACAAATACATTTCATCCCCTCGTGTGGCTGCGTTGCCAGCGCGGCAGTGGTGGGAGGAGAGGCCTTGGGGTGGCATTGCCAGCTCACCGCTTGGTTTTATGGACCTGGCTAGAAGGGGAGGGGGGCTTCCCCAAGATCCTGCCCGTGGGATCACACGGGACTCTTCATTCCTAAGCAACAGAAAGTTCTGTTCACCGTGGTTTGGGAGAGAAGTAGGAAATCATGACCCAAGTGCAACTCACCGGGTCAGAAATTAAAAAGCAATTACCCTTTTCCTTCTTAGGCTTAAAAATTGCATCCTGATTTAGGGGGCCTGACTCATAATCTTTGCGCACTTGCAGCTGGAAATTTTGCTTGGGAGACTGCATTCGGATGTTTTTGCCACTTAGACTGAGAGGCTTGGGTAAGTGCCTGCATCTTACCTACGCTGCTGGCTTCGTTTTGTTGCTGGCATCCAGCAGCAAAGGGCATCTGCTGGAACATGGAAATTAATCTTGCTGGTGTGGACAACAGCACAAAGCCAGGATCTGACAGTAAATAACCAATCCCACTGCATTCCTTGACAAAAATTATCCACATGCTGGCTGAAAGAGCAGACCTTCTTAGACAGTTTGGAGAGGGATCTCCGGGGTTTAGTTACACAGTGCTATGGCATCACTGCACAGATCCTGCACAATCTGACGCAAAACCTGTGGCAAAGTTAGGCACGTCGCCTCATTTTTGAAAAAGAGAAAAGTGATATACAAAAAATAAGTCTGCTTTGGGCTAGTGTTTAAACATCCAAAAAAAAAAAAAAANAAAAAAAAAAAAAAAAAAAAAAAAAAAGAGGCAGCAAAAGGTAGATCTTTAGGACTGCGGTTCACTTTAAACAGAAATATCTGACACCTTTCAGCAGACAAAGTCATAACTGTAGTTGTGTGGTTAAACTACCACTTCTTAATTCTCATGAACGTTGCTTTGAAACACTTAGGAAGTATTGGGGCCTTACTTAACGTGCGCTCCTGCCACGGATGTTTTGTCTTGCGCTGCTTCCATGGATGTTTTACGCTGTTTTATATTCTTTTGCATACTTCCATATCTGCTGTCTTGTCTGAATGACTGCACTGCAGATTCGTTTAATAGTGCTAGTTGCTGTCACAGATGAGAAACAGGTAAGCCACTTACACGGAATGTTTGAGACAAACGGATGCTTTGATGAGGAGACAGACAACACCTGTAAGGTGAATCAATAAATCATTATTTTTCTGGTTGCAAAGAATGTCTTTGATGTCTAGGAACAGATTTAAAAAAAAAAAAAAAAAAAAGAGATGGAAAAACAGCCTAATCAAGATCTAAGTGGGAAGACTGTACTGTTGAGAGAGTTCTTGCCATATTTCTAAGCATCAACAGGCAAAAAATTCTCTTGGGAGGAAGAAGAAATAGGAGTCTTTGTTGCTGGAACATATACTTAAATGTATAAACTAGCAGTAAAATTAGTTACTTTCACATATATGAACTGTCACGCCTATGTTCTGCTATCAGTTGGAATGCCTAAATCAAACCAGGGCAATGAGCAGGAAAAGAAATACTATTTACTTCGTGCTACAGCTTGATACACTGCAACTGTTTTCCTATTTTTAATTCCCCTGTTACTCATCTACTTTAATGAAAACAGTATGATTTTGCATGCACAGCATAAAGCAATTAAAGCATACATACATCCTTAACTTATTACATTCCCATTCACACAAAAAATCCCAAAGAATCCAAAACACAAACCCCACATTAAAGGAATATTATGGTTGAAAAGCCAAGTGTCGACACTTTAGGATAATCCAAAGGTAAGATTTTTCAGACAAACTTGTTTCGACTTGTAGAGGGTATGACTTACAGTTTAGCCTTTAACTGTGTGATGATACTGTTTTGCTCAGAGGACCACTGCCTCGTACAGTGCCTGGGACAGACACTGTTCACGGGATGTGCAGCTTTTCAGCTTATTTTTAAGCTCTTTGTTCAACATATGTCCTCAGGCTTTGTTTAAACCTATTTAAATCCTGCTTGTAATGTGGGATTATTAACATCATAGCAAGCTTTTCTACAGCATTCATTGTTACAGTACCTTGAGCATGTGGTGAATGCTATGAATTACTTTCATGAGATGTAGCTAATATCACCATTTCACTGATTGGGAAATGAGACGCAGAGAGATCAAGGTTAAACGCGTCTATTAATTCTGGTTGCCAGCCTTCAGATGACTGGGGCTCGCCTTGGTGAAATAGTTAGCGTTGTGCAGCACTTGGTATGTTTGAAGCATAGCTCCCTTTGACTTCAGACGCAGCTGTGAATGCTAACTACTTCTACAAATCAGACCCCAGGCTCTCAAACTGAACACCGAGCATGAAAAGAGTACTCGGTGGCCACCTGGAGTTCAAGTAATCTGCTCGACATCATATGGGAGCGCTCTGGTGCTAGCAGACACAGGATCAGTCCTTTTCAGCGTGGTATTCGCTGCAGCAGTCCTCATCCTCTGCCTGCCTTGATCTTGTCCCACTCTTTTCTTACCTCCTGTCCCAGATCTAGTCTCAGCTCCAGGATCTTTGCCCAAATCTGTTTCCTTCCGTGACCTCATCCAGTCTAGGTCCCGCTTTTGTTCAGACTGAATCACCCACCCAACTGCAATGGTTCCAGCGAGAAGGCCAGCGAGCACAGAGGCACTTCCCCAGGGCTGGAAGAGGATGCTCAATACAATCAAAGGAGCGGAGAACAGAGCTGCTGAAAATTTCAAAGTAGCTCCATATTGGTGCTGTGCTAGAGGTTCCTGTGAATCCAAATGGATGGATTCAGAAACAGGTTCAGTGAGCAAGATAACGTGGAGGTAGCGTGTCTGGCAGTACTCGGCAGAGACGCTCGTTTGGCCACATCAGCATGGGTTTGCCCACCAGCTAGTCAGTTCTGCTGCTCCGTCAGTCCGGCTGTAACATCTTGCCAGCTGGGCTGTGTGCTCGTGATTCTGAGTCTATGTCATTACTATCTTGTTCGGGAATGTCTATGCCAGGCTGCTGGGGAGCTGCAGCTCTTTTTTGACTGAGCACACATAATCTGAGCTTATGCAGAGATCTCTAGTCTTCCATGGGAGCAGCAAAACCCACACACCTAAAAATCAGATGCCAGTGCTCCAAGGAACAGATGCACTGTAATTTCCCATTTTTGCAGTGGTAGGATTTTGTTTCTAACATAGGCAAAACATCTTTCCCTTATTCTTAGAAACAGCTGAACATTATTTGTTGAAATTTTCTAAATACATTCTCTAAAAGTCTCATTAAGCAAAATTCCCCAGCTGGGGATATTTCAGAATAGGCAGCTTGCAAAGGTATAAGCAACTAGAAAGGGATAAAATATAGCCTGGGCCCTAATTTTCATAAGACAGTAAGGATAGAGAAAATTCAGATGCAAGGCTTCACTGAGTAAAGGTTCACTGGTGTAACAGAATAATATCATGTAACATCATCTGAAAAGCACCCACGAAAGATTGCGGCTTTAGATTCCTCTCGATTCAGAAAGGGTTGAGAGCATAACAGGGTCATCGATGGCAACTGCGTAGGCTTTATTTTGCTTTATTCAGCAACACTTGATAATTTGATGGAGATCAAATTAGGCCGCGCCATACCCTTTCGTTTCACACACATAGAGTGCTTGAACATTTCAGCTGCCTTGACTGAACTGGAATTGCAGCTCTGTGCTGACTGGTTGTCTTCACTTCTTTGTGGAAGGTTCAGGAATATATCCCCAGGAAAAATATGACAGTAAATATCTGAAGACAGGGAAATGAGCTTCTGTGCCAGATGGATACAACTTAGCGACTCTCTGATGGAGCAGCTTCACTTTGGATGAGGTCTTTATAATTTGTAATTGAAGTGGTATTTGAAATTACATGAGCACGTTCTATCGACATCGCCTGGAGAGTAATAGGATTTATCAAAGCTATTTCTATTAATCCCTTGGCATTGCTGGCTATCTCCAGCAAAGTGCTACTCACAGGCCTATCCTAACTCCTGATACCACTGTTTTTATTTGTTTGCTTAATTTTCTCAGAAAATGGGTAACAAGCGAATTCCGCCGGGATGCTCTCCTTTTTAATCATCATGCATGTCGTTCAGAAGAGGCAATTGAAGCCAGAGGTACAAAAGGATGTTGTAAAATGTGTAGTCCTGATGATCAATCTTTTCCTCTCATAAATATCCACTCAGAATCCCCCAACTGAGTTCACTTTGACTTTGTGTCCTCTTTGTATTGATTTTCCAACAGCAGTCTAATTCCTGCATTTGTCTGCAGAAATTACTGATAGAAAGGCAGAAGTTGCAATGTGTAAACAGGAGTTTTCACACAGCAGACCCGTTAAAAGCTACATTTGTTTAGACAGTTAACAGAGTAACACCATATGACATACTGGACAGATTTAGACATGTAAAGATGGAGACAGTCACATGGGGAAAATACACTATGGGTGCTAATTAGGCACTAATTAAAGTAGATAGTTATACACTTATGTCTAAATCCAGAAAATGCAAAAATACATTAGAAACATGCAGCTACCTCCAAAATAGCTGGTGCATGCATGCAACCCCTTGCAGAGCTATGCCATTGTAGTACCAGGGAGCAGCAGAGCCGGGTTAGTGCAGGGCTCCCAGCAGGATTAGCCAGGGTGGGCAGAGCGCCATCCTGGCACTGGTTTGCTTCAGTCAGTCCAAGAGCCATTTTACAGCTCCCCGTAGTGCACTGCATTCTGTAGCATAGGGAAGAACTTTGGGGAGAAGTAAGCTAATGCTCCAAGAGGTGCATTGGTGTTGCAGCTGGGCATGTCAGACTTTGTCAGACAGAGCCGTCTAGCCTATAAGAAACCTCAGTCCACATCTCTGAAACCACTCCTAAAATTAATATTCTAACTCCTAATGTTCTACAAATAGTAATGCCACCGCTGCTGTCTTATCAAATAATGCAGACCTACAACCAAGGTCTCTCTTTCCCAGAGATGAGGGCTCCAACCAGTGGGAGAAGGCTCTCCATCTTGATTGGGTTTGGGTTTGAGGGTTTTGGGGGGCAGGGGGGAGGTGAGGGAGAAGGAAGGCGAAAAGCCAAAGTGAAAAGAAGTTAAAAAAAGTAGTGGGAAGCAGACTCATATAAGGGACTGGAAAAGCGTGGTGCACCGAAGGTGAAGAAAGAGAAGATCCTACACCTAGTGTGGCTTGCGAGGTGGAGAGGTGATTCGTGCTTACAGGACAGAAGAAGGAAATTCCTTCCTAGAGGGGTGGGCAAAATGACACCTGGTGCGGTGCATTTAATCCTTAGCAGTCTCAGACTCCAGGTGGGATTTTCAAAAGCAGCTGTCTGAACAGCTAGGGGTCTAAATCCCTCAGTAAATTTGGCCCTATGCTTTTTCAGCTCCTTTTAGACCTTATATGTGAAACAATTCATAAGCTGAAAGTTACTTTACTGAATTATTCATAGACAGATTGCATGTAATCAAAGTATATCAGAAAAACTGTTTGTTCACATATAAAAAAAGCCAGCAAATGTCAAGCTCTTTAGCATGGATCCCTCATTTGGTAAAGTGGTATTAACCAAAAATAGAGCGTTGTGTTGGCTGCTTTTGTGTAATCTGCCACAGGGACGTCATTACATACCTTAGGTCAAATTTTGGAAAAAGCAATGTACAAAAAAGGGACTGACCCACAAGATAAAGTTTACTGTAAAGTCCGTAAATCAGGTCACTTCATCTTCTAACTCCCACATGGGCGGTGGCCCTACAGCGCACGTGCTGCATGAAGCTGCCTCTGCTCTTCCCTCAGCCACCAACGCCCTGCTGCTTCCAGCCCCAAAACAGAAGTGCGCCGTATTTCAGGTGATACAAACTTTACTCGTGGGCTACAGCAGAGGGAATGTCCTCCAGAACTGTTTGCCTTTGCTGTATAGGTAACTTGGTCTTTTGAGCATTCAGTGTTACCAGCAAACGGTTGGCTGTAGAGTGGTGATACATCGCTGAGAACTGAAATGAAAGGTAAAAGTTTAAAAACCTCAAGCCAACAGAGTAATATGCAAACTGCTAGAACACTATCAAATAATTCTCCCCTCATATGAGGGACCGGAAAGGAGTGGTGCACCAAAGCTGAAGACACTGTCCTGTGTGCAAGTATGCACACATGCAAGTACGAGGTAGCTATAGGTGTAAAATGCTGACTTATGCTAGCTCGAGCAGCTTATTGCAACAGCCCTTCCTAACTTTTTGTAGCTTAGTTTTCTAGCTTAGCTCTTTTTCTAACTTAGTTTTGACTCACTTCCCAGACAGTTACATATATAACCTTGGCTTCCTGTCACTTCCTTGACACATGCACATATAAACCTGAAACTTTTTAAGTTTTATGTAAAGTTTCATTTTGGTTCTATAGAGTCATGTTAGTTTTACTCAGTATCAGCCTGCAGAGTAACTGTGGGATATATGGAACCTTTTATTTTTTTAATTCAGTAGGAGTACCTCTCATTTAAATAATTCACTCTTGTTACTCTTGCAGTTTCACATTGCTGTTAAAATGTGAAATAAGCAAAACAGCAAGCAGATCTGCATATCATGACCTATTTCCCCCCCACTTTTAGATTAGGTTCTTTGGCAACAGCATTTCTGGAACGCAGTAAGCATTTCTTTTAAACCTATACAAAATACTTCTGGGAAGATAATGCCTATGAAAATGCCTGTTGGAAAAGTAGGCTATATAAACCGATTATTTAGGACCTCTGAAATAGAGCAATAAAATCTATAAAGTAAGTATAAAAATAGATGCAATGCAATTAAAATAGTCATGAATGTTTACACAAAAATAGCAGCCAAGCATTCGCAAAAGGAGAAAGAATGTCATTCATTTATAATGAATTAAGGCAAATAAATCAAAGGCTCCTTGCTCAATTTATTGAGTTTTACCCAACATCAAGGCTTCCTCTGGACGAATTTGATTTTCCTGCAGTCTTTGTCCAGAGCCACGTGACTGGAGCAAAACTATGAATTGCTTTAAGCACTCCCAGATGCTGGGGTTGTCAGTCTTAGATCATACTACTTCCAATTCTCGTGGAAAAAGTAAGCATATATTCTCATTATACTGGGCCTTCAAGTGACTAACCTCCTAATTGAGAGACTAGAGTTTAAAAACCAGAGCAACAATTATGATCAATTGGTCTGATTTCTGTTGCTTGGTGAAATAAGAAAAAAAAAAAAAAGAAGACTCTGTTGCTGCTGCTGATGCTATTTTGTCTCTGCTATATTTCACTTCCCTGCCTCTTGCTGCAGCAACCTTAGCTGTTTCCGTGGGACTGTGTGTGTGCTGCTGACTGAGCTAAGCCAGACTTTAACATCACACCTTGTAAAGGCAGCTCCTATTGGCCTTATGGGAGACTCTTTCAAAAGATGTCACCTTTTTTCACTTTCTTTTTATCTCAAATTAACACGAGCGTGCTCAACCATACGTCATTTGCATTTAAGAGAACAGTACACCGTGTCTTTTGAATGAAGATCTGCTTAATGTCTTGTTGCCTTTCCATATTCAAACAGCGTAAAGCAAAAAAGCTGTAAGTTTGTAGCTTTATGAAATACATTTGTTAATTTACTGTAAAAGAAAGGTCATACTGCCTTCTCCCCGGCCTTGCCTTTTTGTTTTGCAACCACATTTATCCACGGACAGAAGACTGTTGCAAAGACTGTGTATGCCAGTCCCTGCTTACACCCTCAGATGAGTTACAGACCTCTTACATTTGTAGAGTCTTATCTTGGCCGAAGGATGGGAAATGACAGATGTGCATCTGGGTAGGAAATCTCACCCTGAATTGCATAATGGAAACCCCCAAATACATATGGAGGTCATGTAGTATGTAAATCCCTCTTTCCTTTAGGACAGATAATGAGAGAAGGGTGGCAGGACAAGGCTATTGCTCCCAAATCTGCACATTGCATCAGCTGCATCTCTACGCTTCTGGGCCTCAGCCTAGGTGCCTTGTGCCAAGCACAGCATGATGAAGAATTGTTCCTCCTGCAATCTTCTGTGTCTGATCCCAGGTCAGGAAAAAACTACAGCACTGTGCTGCAAATTTATGAAATGCAAATGCTGTGGAAGAAATTACGATACAGGGTCAAAACTGTGATTCTCCCACTGAATTCAGAGATTTGATTGGCTTGTTGGTCTCTGCAAGAGTTGAATTTCACCCCAAGAGGATATTTTAACAATTACTTTAATTGTTATTTGCTTGAGTGTTACACCATCATCATCTGTATAGTTACAGATCGTAGCAATTAGAGGATAAACTGCATCTTTTATCCTCATTCAAGTTCCCCTTCCAAATGACAGCCTTGTACCTCTAACTCTTC
This sequence comes from Scopus umbretta, assembly GCA_013400535.1. NCBI lineage: Eukaryota > Metazoa > Chordata > Aves > Pelecaniformes > Scopidae > Scopus > Scopus umbretta. The sequence goes on from VZTL01007944.1 coordinate 49,829, forward strand.
TCAAGACAGAAATCTAAAATTTTCCCACTCTTCCTTACTGCATATATTTCTCACACAAGTGCGCAAAATGTCTCTATCTTCACAAATGTAGTATGTTTGTTCAAGCCAGGGGAGGTAGGTGCAACACTGAACACTTATGTTTTGAAAATTCTCCTTTTAACCAGAAACATAAATACTAGGTGGAAATAAATCTTCATTAAACCAAGCCCTCAGCCAAAACCAAAGGAGAAAGTCTATTGTAGCGATGAGGTATTATTTTAGAAAAATAGAGATGTCAGAACTTAGTTGGGTTTCTTTTGTTTTGTTTTGTTTTGTTTTAATTCCTGATGCTTTAAATTTAAGCTTCTGAAATGTGGAAATGGATTTATTTTTAGCCTTGAGACTCGCCCCAGACATGATCCCCCACAAGGACAAGTGACTGTGTATTGTATATGTATACAATGGACTAACTGTTAGACTAATGGGGGGCTGCAGGAGGTTTCTGGGGCCCCTTCATTAAACTAATGACAAACATTAATCTCTTATTACAGAGGATACATTCTCTTCTATATCCCTTTTGCAACTCACTGTATTTTCTTTTTTTAAAAAGGCTTTTCACTTGTGTTCTCTGAATTCTTAAGGGAGTATAAGATGAGTAAAATACTTTTATTACCTATTAATTGTCAGTCAAGATTTCTAATATTAATAGGCAGCTGACATTCTTGTAGCTGCAAGTCTTATAGCTGAGACATTTCAACTTCTCTGGGTTTGTGGACATGGAAGTCTAAATTTTCTGTGTAGTTTGGATGCACAAGAACTACAAGCCCAGTTATTTACCGTCATGTTGAAAAAAAGCTATAAATTTTATTATTTATGTATCCCTTTTTATGTATCTAAAACCATACTGAGGATTACTGAATAACTGAGGATTCAGTGCATGAGTTTAGCGTGCCACTTGCAGCACAAATCTATTAAATACCAGACTTGGTCTGGTGGTCTCCGTGCTCCTTAGAGGTCCTTTTTGGAATATTTCCAGCCTCCCACTATACTCTTGTATCTTTTGCTTTCTGAAGTCCAGTTTTATTGCCCCGCATACTGAAAGTCAAGACTCCTGTTCTCAGGTTGTAAGGAAGCAACATGCCTTCCTCTCCTAATAGCCACACCTGTTCCCTGGTGACATGCAGAAAGCCAAAATCTTGGGTGGCACAATTAACTAATCTATGCAAGTAAATTGTTTTCCAGCCTCTGCAAAAATGAGTGACCGAATGCCCACATAGTATGAGCCTCCAGGTCTTTGCTTTACTTGCAAATATTTGAAAGGATATCCCCTTCCTCCAAGCCTACAGAAAGGTGAATCCTGGCTTATGAACGTTATAGGCTGCTTTCCTAAGTCTCTCCCTTTCCTCAAGGAACCCAATTGCTGTTGGGGCAGAGCCACAGCTCACCTGAAGACAGTCCCACATATTTCCTGTATCTCAACAAGACAGGCGTTCCTTCCGCTGGGTTTCACGTGATAAACAAAAGGTGGCAAAATGAAAATCCAAATAGATGGAATTCCAATAGATAGAATAGGTTTGCTAGAGCAAACCGATAGCTAAGGAACCAAAACTAGGAGGGGGTGATGGTAATCGTTTTACTGGAGTTTTATGGCTGGGAAAACTGAGAAGCAAACAAATCAATATAATTGCAGAAGAGTTTGAATAGCATTGCTTAATGGTGGGACTTATTAAATGGGGAATGGTGAAAGCACATGAGTACCCCACGTGCTGTTTTTCTGCATAGCTCAAGACTTTTGTAAATTAAAGCAGGGCTGGAAGATCCCAAAGAAGTTTGGCAGAGAGACTGTGAAACATTTTATAACATTTACATCATTGTCTTATGTTTTTCAAGGGAAATTACTCATAGTGTGATTTCTACGGTGAGTAGAAATCTACTCCCTCCTGCAGCACTGCACTCTAACTTGCAGAAAGGCCAGGTTTAGCTGATGACAGCAATGTGAGAATTCCCAAAGTTTGTCCAGTGTCTTCTAATTTAAACTCTAACTGTCCTTCACTAAGTGACTATGAAAACATGTTAATGCTTTGGGGATGTCTGCGGTGAGAATCTGAGATGGGACGCTGAGCATACTGTGTACAACTCCGTTCTTTGCTTCAGAGAGGCTGCCAGATGTTTGCACTTTGAGCATGCTTTGTAACATAGTCTCCGAAAGGAATAATCATATATCTGCTTTGGCAGTGAATCCAACTAGAAGAAATTGTCAAAGAAGTTGCTTCAGGGAAGTTTTTGAGAAAGTTAAGATGCAAAAAAATATTAGAAGTCTTGAAGTGTGCAGAACACGTCTGTAACAACAGCAAAATGGGACAAGCTGTATTCTTGCTAGCAGGTATAGTTCTAGTTGAATGAAAGCAAACTATAGGAAGGAGATGCTAAACAGGAAAAGAATGAAAAAAAAAATACAGTAGGGAGATCTCAAAATTCAAAGCCCCCCCAAATTTTCCACTGCTACTATTTTCCAACAGCCTACATTTTGGTAAATGTGAAACACACGTGATGTCACTTTATCATTTAAAGAAGACGTTGGCTATCAAATAAACCTAAACTGCCACCACAGAGTTCAGTTTTGAGCTGTGACTACAGTGTGATGCAACACATTCCTTTTGCCCTTAAAAATAGTAGTACTAGGCTTGTAGGGAATGAAGGACTGGATCTTATATGGAAAGCAAGTGCTACAGCAGGAGGTAAGGTAGAGCCTGTAGGAATTCTGCAGTGTTTTCTTTATGTTATGCTCTAGAAAGTGAGAAGAAACTGCTGTCATTGAAACTGTCAAGTCCTGTTCGAATTTGGTTGACTGGGAAATGAAGAATGCTAATAACTGAGAATAGGAGAGTGTTTTAAGAAATTCCAGATGCATCATGTTCAGAATATGTGCAATTTTTGCAAAAGCCAGACACAGACAATCTGACACTGTCCCCAAACACAGGCCCTGTGGCTGGCAGGGTGGTAAATGTGCTGCAAAGGCAGCTGTAGAGTATATTCTGATTAAAAAAAACACAAAACAAAACAAAAAAGGGCCACATATGGAGACCACCTTGCTGCACCTTAGTGCTGCTTTTTAATTTTGAGTTGAAACCACTCTTTAAAATAATTTGAACTTTGTATTTGTTATTATGTGGACTTTCCAAGCATGCAATTATTATATTCTGTTATTACGGTGGCAGAATCTGCAGCAGTCTTTCACGCTGACATTTTAATCACTAGTACTTACTATTGCAAAACTTCTCACAGGCAGAACCGATTTGTAAAAATCAAATCTTACATCACTTACAGGGTTTGACATCTTACATAATTAACTAATTTACTATACACCATAGGTCATTGATTCTCCATGGGAAAAAAAGATGTTAGACTGAAACTTGCATCTATTATTTTCTCCAATGGATCATTTTGCCTGCTATGAATGTTCCGTTTTTTATCCATTGTCATTTCCATTAGAGAAATTTTATTACTTAGATACATGTGTCATGGTCTTGCAGTCTGATTTTCAAGATTATTTCTCTTTTTAGAAGTGCAGTTTTTGTTTCTGAATGTGGTTGAAGTAGGTAGCCCCAGAAACTTATCTGACAAAAGGATGCTTCATATCTTTTAATCTCATTTCATCCTTTCCATAAAAAAATCAATATTCTGTTTCTATATAAGTTATAACTAGCTTACTGAATAATCTACCTTGCATAACAAGTTTTTCTTGCTTCTTACTTTTATTGATAATAGAAGCAAAAAGGAAAGAGGAAAAGACACTAGTGTTTTATGTCATTTCTTCTTTGTGTAATATTAATGTAGCTGAATGACTGAATGAATTTTTCTAGCTCAAGTTGCAGAGTTAGTGTTTTAGAAGCAGGGCTGTTTTGTACACGGTAGACATATAAATATTATGCATTGCATTTTAATTCCCTCTACACTACAAAAAGGCAGTTTGTTTATCCCATTTTAGTTTATCAATTCTCCCTTTCAGATAACACATAGTTAGTTGCATATAATCTAGCTGATTAAAGATATATCAGCTTACAGAAGTACAATTCCCATGGTGTTTTGATGTTACAGATATACCTATGTACAAGGTTTCTGAGCATAGGCAGAATGAATGAATTAATGGGTGATAAGCAAAACTTTTCTTGTACATTAGTCAGGGATGCAGATTAAACTATAATACTTAGTTTTGACGTGGGCCTTCCCTGTGGGGGTTAGAAGGAACGTTACCTTTAAACATTTAGAAAACCTAGGCTCTTGCTTACAGAACAGGCAGGCTGCTCTTGTCAAGGTTTCACCTGCCCATTTCCTTAATCCAAAGCTGGGTGCAGAACAACTGCCTTAGTGACCAGCCAGGTGCTGTGGGCACTGCTGACTTTGCCTGAAGCCAGGTCTTCCCTGGCTTCCACGACTGTCTATGGTTCCTTATTCTCCCTCCTGCCCACTCTTTCAGAGGAGCCTTGCTGTTCTCCCCAGCTTTCTGTGGGCACTGTCATTCTCTTCTCCCTCCACACCTTATTTCTGGGCAATATGAGCTATGAACAGAAATGCAGTTATCATTGGTTTGTTGTCTTGCAGATTCACTTCAGATCTGTCTCCTGTCCAAGCTAATGTTACAGCCTGTTGCAGTCCATCTCCCTTGCACTTCATGGATCCTTAGCCGTTAATATAGTAGAACAACAACTTAATCTTCCTCTACATGTTCTTTTTCTATTTTCTTCTTCATGCATTTGGCCATCCTGCCAGTGTCTCAGCCCTGACTCCTGGGTGTTCATAGAATAGTTTGGGTTG
>VZTL01007946.1:0-16265 GCA_013400535.1 Scopus umbretta
AATAATTTAATCCATTACCTTCAAGAAGAAACCTGTGATGACAATGTTAGAGAAAGGCCCTTTCAAAAATAAGCAGAGAAAGCTTTCCTTTTTATTTCTAAGGAAAAGTAAAGCTCTCCTATCAAAGACCAGCAGATTCACAGCTCCCTTGAAAGAAGCCCAGTTCTGTCAATAGCTATTACGAGTCCCTCAGGAGACAGAATCGCAGGTAGGTACCTCTGTATTTCAATCTACCTAATGGTTCTACTTTTCCATTGCAGAGGGGCTGTTAGATGAAAGCCAACAACCTTTTACAATAGTTAAATTGCCCCATAGGGAAATGCAGAGCTGAATTCCCAAGACAAATGACCATGCTACCAGGGTACCAAGAAAAATAAAACTTCAGAAACTTCTCAGTTTGCCAGTGAGGTCAACAGTTTAGAGCAGGGTTGAATTATGAGGTGCCATTGTTTTTTATTATTTATATTCTGGTGGCATCCAGAGGACCAGACCGAACTTTGCAGAGGTCCAAGGCTTCCTGTATTTCTGCATGGTGCCTTGCAGAGCAGAACCGCGCCCAAAATCCAGGCTGATATTCATCCCTCTGCCAGAGCTCTGGCTATAGCCACAGGTTAATGAGATCTTCAAATCTCAAAACTTTGGCCTGCAGAACAGCAAGAGCACACCCTGTGCAACAGTTTTCAGACTGCTAATGGCAAGTACTTTTACAACCTCTTAATAGCTGTTCATTACACTTCAAAAAAGGAAAGTGGAATATAATGTATTTATGGCCTTTTCTCCTATCCCATGGATTAAGCATGTTTTTGCCTCTGTGCAACTCCTGTAAACTGTGTAAGCAATTAGAATTTTTTTTTTAATGCAGATATACTTTACTCACTCTGGAGGCAAAATCTACAGTCACAACATTTAATTATCTTGAAAGAAAATGCATCCTCCTTCCAACTTTTTTTTTTAAACTTGGTGGAGTATCTGGAGCTACAGATAAATATATTTACTAATGGAAAGCAAATCTGTTAAAAAATCCTGCTATTTTTTCCCAACAGATAAGTACAAAAGAACTTCAATTATGGAAACAGGAATCCATGTTCTTCCATTATGTCCGGAGAGCACTTCATCACTGCCACACTTTATATAAACCATTATGCAACGTTACGCATTGCAAATAATAACATTTTATCTGTTCACTGATTTCATTAATTTCTTCTAGTACATTTATTTTTATTAACTCCTTTTCAACTAAAAAGCAGCACAGTACTCATTCAATATTTTTCAAAGTGTGCAAGGACAAACAATGAGACCTCTGCCTACAACACCACACCACAGAAAGTCCCACTGTGTCTATAGCTGCTGCTATGTGGAAGCACTACATTACTGTATATTAGCATATTTCCATACAAATAAAAGCATAAGCATCCAAACAACTGGTAAATCACTACTTCCAGAATAAGTACCCTTAGCAGTCTAATGCCAATAATTCACTTGGAACATTCAAATTCACATTTCGTGGACAGAACCAAAGGTCATTTTGAAATGCTCTGCTCGCTTATTTATTAAAGCAGATGGTAAAAGCCATAATAAATCTATCTGAAAGGTGTCCCTGTCACTCAGAAACACATTTTAGTACACATCATCAGTGAGATCAGATTTTTTTAAATAGTAGTTGTAAAACAATTTTGGATCAACTCTTAGCAGTATTTTAAGAGAGTAAAGACTATACTGTATTTGTAATTGTGATGAGAAACTCTTGTAACTTCATTTTCCTCAATCTAAAACAAAGATGATGAAAAACCAGGCCAAGGGTTGGATTCATCTACTCTTAAAAGCCTAAAGGCCAAAGCTAATTATTTAAGGTAACTTTATAGATCTCTAAAAGGGAAACAAAGCACCATCCTTGCACTACTATGCATCCCATGCTTAGAGGTGCATCAAAAATAGGTTGAGTAAACCTCTTTCTATAGGTCCCTTGCTCTCACCACTGACAACTCTGGGAGACCTAGAGAGATAGTTTTGATCAGATGTCCAATTCAGGTGGTTGTGGCTAGGCAGAATGAGTTGTTTTTCTACTGTTACATTCAGCCTTTAATGTATGAAGACATGAGAGGCAAGGGTAGTTAGTGAGTGTCAAGTAGCACAGAAAAACGGAAACTGTATATTTTTTATAAGAAAAAAAGAAAAAAAAACAGAAGCTACAGGAATGGCCAAACCACAGGATCCGTTGTATCGGTGCCCAAAAACACCTGAAAGAAAACGTTCTGCAATAAATAGATCATCTGCCTACCGGGGTATAAGCTGAAGAGTTACTGCATAGGTTTCTTGAATTCTCTAGAATTGCACATCAAAAACAGTGCAATGAAGAAGGTAACTTCCTTTACAAAATAGCCTTCAAATATGTCTTTGCAGTCCTGGGAGAACTAAATCAAGCTCATTGAGCTGACTGCTCTAAAAGGATACTTTAAAAAAACTTCAATTTCTAAGATACAAGCACAAGAAGTGGTGGGAGAGAAGCCAGGTGATCCACGCATATTAATCCATGTGAAAGCTCAACTAAGAGGGAAAAAAACATCTGGCCCTTCAAATCGGAAAACTTTCCATTATGCAACAGCCTGAAGGTATGGCGGACCTGCACATGCATCAATGTGTAAGACAGCCAATTTACCTGTTCACTTCAGAGTTTCCCATGTCAAAGAGACACCAGCCATTGTGTGACCTATTGCAGCTTTTGTAAGGCCCTCAAGGATGGAAATACACTGCTAACAAAAGCAGTCAGCTTTCCAACATTTCTTTCCTGACACAACAGAACTAGAGTTCTGCAGATGGAGAAACCAGGAGGGTTGAGTCTCTTTCAAGCCACCTAGCAAATACAGCAAAGAAAGCATCTCCAAGGATGGAGCACCCAGAACCTGACCTGCCTCAGCAAGCGCAGATGGACAAGCAGTGAAGCACCTCACACAGGCTCAGTGTACAGTGACACCAGAGCACTACAGAAGGACTTCAGGGACAGAGCCAACAAAGCGACCCCACTGCTCAGCTGCAGCCAACTGGGTGTTGGAAGCTGTATCAAAGTTGGACAGCTGCACAGAAATATAAGCACTAGACTGTGGCTGTAAAAATTCTACTCACAAACGGAGCAGCTCCCTGCTGCAGACTGCAAGAACTTCCAGGGAGACGACGGAATGGATCCGAGCTGCTTCGCAAATTACTGCCATCTCTACTCACCTGCAAGCATCTAAAAGGACCAGATCTTTGATGATATTTTTACATTTATAAAAAAGGGCTGGTCAGAAAAGTAGAAACATGTTATCCCAAAAAATGAAGGCCAATCTGGGAAGGCAGAGCCAGAAGAAAAATCTGACAGAACAGTCAGCTGCTTCTCTGACTAAGCACCTGAGAAGTTACCTGTCTCTGCATGCTATGGGAAGAAAACAAGAGAGACAGAGGAAAAAAGACATCCATAGACTGGAATCTCAGCTAGAAATACTGTAGTACAGAGGTACTCCAGTAAGCCTATTACCAGTTAAAAAAAACAAAACCCAAAGGTGTATGCACTGGGGGCAGACCTAAAGAGAAAAAAAAAATAAAAATCAGAAGGGTGACCTGCAGATGCATGAAGTTCCATCAACATAAATTTAGGGCAGCCCCTTGAAAGTAAATGAAGCAATTCTGTTGTAGCATAAACTAGTATGAAAGCCCAGCACTGCAGAAGCAGCTGTCAAGTTGGTTATATATATTAAAAAAAAAAAAAAGAAAAGGGGACATGCTGGGTCAACAATCACAAAGATCATGTTTCCAGGCTCATCTACACCCACATCCAGACACAGGGTAACACTGATGTTCACAGAAGTGTTTCAGCAGCAATGAACATTAGGAAACAAACTGTTCTCTGAGATTGGACCTTCTGAGAGTGGACTTTCCTTCTGCCAACAGAAAAAAAACCCAAGCGTTGCTTACTTAACCCCGAATTAAATCATGAGCATAAGGGTATAATGTTCAGAAAGTAAAACAAGGTCAGGCTGAATGTTCATGAAAATCATCTGGCATCAAGACACCATCAAAGCAGTGTTCTGAAAAAAAAATTATTTAAAAGAAGTTCCTTAGTGTCAAATAGAAATCACTTTCTGCTACAAAAATACACACAGTATTTAATTTCAAAGTTAGAAAGCTACCTAGAGATCTGCCAAAGAACACAGAAATGCTACTAAAGCAAAACCCAGCACAACACTCACAATCTTTAGTGGATATTCTTCCAGTTAGATGACACCTAACAGCTCTTGTCTTACCGCTGTCACGGCTGGGCACAGGCCTGATCCTGCCATTAATACTCTTGTTCGTCTTGGGGATCCCTGAGGAGCCACACTAACCCAGAGACAACGTCAGTCCTCAATGTAAAAGCAGGAGAATTAGTCACTCCATTTCTGTCCAGAATTAATTTCACTGCTGAGCACTCCAGGCTTGGATATTACACTTTCCTCCAGCACCGCATGTTAAGTCACCCCCAAAATATTCAGGGATCTTTTTGAAATAAAAGACAATCTGCAAGTGTACATTGAAAATATATGGATAAAATACAGGGATTTATTCCCAATAAATTCCATGTTCATCTCAAACTTTGTTATAGAGATCTGTACAAAAAACAGCTATTGTGCACTTCACAAAGCAAAACACAAAAACCAAGCTAAATGCTGCACAAGGATACCTTGAAAGTGCATGTGAACCACAATCACAGCAAGAATTACTGGACAGTGCATGCCAGGATCAACCTGGACTTCTCTTTTTTGGCTCAGAATTATTAAACCATGGCTCTTAAACCCAAACTTTAAATCTCAAGCTCCCCCCCCGCCCAGCTCCATTGCCTGAAATGCAGCTCTGACTCGTCTCTGACATGAATTTCTGACGTGCTGAGACACCCCGCAGAGCAGCGCAGCTCTTCGGCCAGGTATCTTCACAGCCTGCATCACGCAGCTCCGGAGATGGCGTTTCCTGCTCTGCTCCTCTACAGAAACCACAGCCGTACATCTTGCTGTGAAGCTGATCTGTACAACCAGACGCTGTGCATGACAAGACTTTGTAAGTCCATCTTACAAAAGGTCCTATTAACCACGCTGTTTTCAGCCACTCAAGCCTCGCAGGCTATACTCCTCTCACCTACATGCACCAGACATGGACAGGGCCAAGTTTACACCTGAAGCCTGCTGGAGAAATGCTTTCACCGACTTCAACAGACTTTGAATCCCCAACATTAACTTTAACAACCAGTTCCAGGTTTGCTATTACATGCCAGGTACCACTGACCAAGCTCTCCACAGGGCTCTCTTATCCATCAGTATCTACTGTAATAAATAGGATTAAAGTCAGGTATCAGCATCTGATTAAAAGAATGAGATTCTACTTTTATCAATACTAATGTGACAGATTTCCAGCAACTAATCCATAGGATGACTGAGATGTCAATCACCTCCAAGTAAATGTGGATCTAAGGCTAAACACCAAATTACGAACGTGCCCTCTCCCGTGAACAGCACCATACACAGAGATTTTAAATATTCTAAGAAAGCAGATTTCAAAAACTTCTTTGGAAACTGTATTTTTCCATGCCCTGAAGTCGTATGAGAGTTAAATGTATCTCAGCAAAAAGGTTTTGATTGCAGTCAATTGCAAAGGGGATTTTCTGCCCAGCACAGAGATATTTAAGAATAAATTAAATTGGATCTCATACTTTAGAGTATGCCAATGAAAATATGAAGCCATCATATACCCACCTATGCTAAAATCTAGCTGTATATTCAGTCATTGCTTTTACATGTTAACTACCGAGATTATAAAACAGAGCTCACTCTCAGAGAATATAAAAAATAAAACATTTTCATTGTTCCTGATAACTCTGTTAATACTGTTTTACTTGCATTCCATTGCCAGATACTTTAAATAGACTACACATCAGAAAGATCTACTGTACAGAGAGGATCTGCAGAAAAGCAAAAACATTCCTTTCCATGCTCTTAACACAATTACAATAACAAATAAGTCAGGAAATACAATAAATCCCACCTTTAAAGAAGAGTCTTACAAAGATGCTATTTCTTTCCTGTGAACAAAACCTTCTTGGAGAGAAATTTTATCCGCATATAAGAAGTGTCAGAAACCTCTGGGAAGAAATGTAGCTGCATTGGTATTCTGCTCAGAAAATGTCATCACAGATCTGTTTACCTTAACTGTGGACCATGATTCAGCCGGTGACAACCGTCTTGCATACTGATCAATTTATTTGCAGCAAAATTACTAACATTTTCTACTTTAACCATTTAGGTTCTGGAAACAGCTCCTAAGACAGGGAGGGCTTTTATGAATAAATAAATCATACTTAATTTAAAAATTTCCCCTCCACCAAGATGCCCTGTACTCTGGGGGGGGGTGTTCCCCATAATCTTGACAAAAAATTAGGGTATCCTATAAATAGTTACTAGAGAAACACTTCCATTTTTAAAATGAACATCAAAGCTTTATCATCCCTCTGCATCACAGGTGAATGTTAAGTACACATGAAGCAGGGGAGATGATGCGATTAAGCTGATCATTTTGGGGGGACTGACTGTTCAGCAGAGACAGCGACCATCCATTGGAGACAGTGGCCTAACTGGTGGTCTAGAGGCCAGATCCTACTATCTGGCCCACTGCCTTTTCTGCTGTGACTCTGGAGGAGATGCCAAAGTTAGGGCAATGCAACAACTCTTAAGAAATATCTACCGTATGTCCCATCAGTAGACTGGGAGAGCAGGTTTTGAAGCCAAAGAGCTGAAATCCCCTATGGTGCCTCCACACTTCACTGCTGCGTACATACAACCCATCTGTGGAGTCCTGGAATCTCAGCACAAACCATACTTTTTTGCGTGCCCTGTAGTTCAACAACACCATGGGGATGTGCAAAAGAAGGTGGGATGCAGACACAGAATTAGAAGTAGACCTTGAGAAAGAGAGTTTTGGTCTATTTTAGGGCAACTCTTGCTTTAAGTGCTCAGTTTGAGGGACAACACGAGACAGATCCCTGCAGGATGAGCAGCCGACACTGAAAATCAGGGTCCTCTGAAGCACCCAAAATTGGGCATGCAGAAAGCATGGCACCGAAAAACCCAGTTGTGGAAATGTCAATCTTGAGATTTGTAACACCAAAAATTATTTCATACAGTACTCCTAAGTGATTTTGAATGCTACTTTGACAATAATTCTTACTTTTAATTCCAATTTTCCTGCTGATCACCTTGTTCATTCCAGTCATGTCTGGTAATTCCATTCATCCAGATCTACCCCACAGCCGAGGCACAACAATTTCCACAGATATCAGGGCATAAGAAAAGGATGCAGACCACATTCATGCTCGTTGCCTATGCCTTTTCAGCCTGAATGACCAACAACCAATATACAACTGAATAAACTCAGAATGGCCTTTAGCATGATCCAGAAGACCTGGAGTCACACCTCTGCACCTACTGCAGAAACTGTTATAGACTAAAACTTCAACTTGAAGCACAGACAGAAGATGCACATTACTACCTAAGGCTAGGTTGGGAAGAAGGGAAAGGGTGGCTGCCTCTTCATTCCTCCTATCTTCCTGACAAACAGCATGGCACCAGTTCACCTTCTCATGCATGCCCATGCATTTTTCCCTGGCTATTTTTCCCACTTCTCATTCGTAATTCCTTGTTATCTCTTCTTGACCTATTCAGCCTCTGGCTTAGATGAACTATTTCTTGTATTCCCTCTAATAAGCCAATACATCCAACTGCTGGCAAGTCCTGCCATACTATGACCATTCTCCTCAAGAAAAAGAGGTTGCTGGAATTCAAAATGAGGAGGAAAGAAAAAAAAAAAAAAGAGACCTTAACAGCTCTTGTTCTGAAAGTGTGTCTCTAGTCTTGGAAAAGAATAAAACCCCTCAGAATTAAAATAAGGCTTCTGTCTTCACTGTAGAATGAACCTGAAGATTGTCACCTGAACCTAAGTGCTTGGCCTGCCTTGCAAATCTGAAAAAACTTTCTCACTGCAGAAATGGGGGATTTAACTCAAGCAGAAGAGTGCCTAGGTCTTCATGATGATTACGATGGACATACACATTAGAAGAAAAGCACTTCTCACATCCAAAGTCTGGAAGTGCACCAAAAAGTGGGATAGAAGCAAATCTAAGAACCTGGACTAGCCTTGCATTGAAAAGACAACCAGAGCCTCCTACACTTGGCAAGTGTCTCAGGTATAAATAGTCACAGGTGAGAAAGTGCACATGCAAATCAGGCAGGGAAACACAGCAGCCACTGCAAAAGGCCAGTTTGCAGAGAGGATGAAAATCTGGCTTTGAAAGGCTGTTTCAGGATTGATAGAACCTTTTAATAAAAGAAGAGAGGCAGATCCTTAGCTTACATGAAGGGTCACAGTGAAACTGCAGTCAACAGCAGCAGGATCATTTATACTGTCTGAACGTGACCCTACCTGGTCTTGGGCCATTATATACATGATCATGCACTGATACAACATAATTCTTCACTTAACTTTTTTCTGCCTTAATTTGCCCTGGTTTTATTGATATGATTAGTGACACGTGGCAAAAGTACTAAGTAAATTACAAAAAAAAAATTAGGCTCCCCGAACCATGCATTATTTCCATTTGAAACGAATGGTGATCATCCCTCCTCCTCTGACATTTTGTATTTGCCAAAAATAACTGCATAATTGTAAGTTGTGTGCAAGAAACAGAAGGTAACATTCAAAGTTATTTTCCATAATTTTTACTTAGTGTCAGAACTACCAAATACTGTATAACGCTGTTCTGTTATGCGGAAGTGGCCAAAGCTAACTCATTAATGAACTCACAAAAACTGTAGAAGCACACACCCAGCCTGAACAAACAAACACGATGAAAAAATAACAAAGTGTAATGACTTTCCTTCAAGTTTCTCAGAGACAGATCATGCTCAGTCCATTAACTCTTCATTTAACAAGTCTGTTTCATTTAGCTTGTTTTGTTTGGCATTCAATTAGAAATTCATGTACAGGACATTTTTTTCCATTTTTAAAACAGAACACTTGCTGCATTTCATCCAGAAGAACACCAGGAGGTAAAGTGGAAGCTGCAAGACAAGCTAAAGTTGCACTAAAACCTGGCACAATAGTACTGAAAAGTAGGTAAAACACCTGCATATGGCCCTGCCCCACAAGATCATCACTAATTGTTTGATAAAAGGGCTTGGTAAGATTTCTTGCTCTGTAGAAAAGCAAAGAGCCAACTGGGTATCTCTCAGTTTGTTTCAGCGCAAGTTAAAAAAACAACCCACAACACCGCACCATGTGCTCAGCACTGGTGAGGCCGCACCTCAAATACTGTGTTCAGTTTTGGGCCCCTCACCACAGGAAAGACAATGAGGTGCTGAAGCGTGTCCAAAGAATGGCAACAAAACTGATGAAGGGTCTAGAGCACAAGTCTTATCAGGAGCAGCTGAGGGAATTAGGGCGGTTTAGCCTGGAGAAGAGGAGGTTCGGGGGAAATCTTATTGCTTTCTACAGCTACCTGAAAGGAGGTTGTAGCGAGGTGGATGTCGGTCTCTTCTCCCAAGTAACAAGTGATAGAACAAGACGAAACGGACTCAAGTTGCACCACGGAAGGTTTCAACTGGATATTAGGAAATGTTTCTTCACCAAAAAGGTTGTCAAGCATTCAAACAGGCTTCCCAGGAAGTGGCTGAGTCATCATCCTTGGAGGTATTTAAAAGACATGTAGATGTGGCACTTAGGGACATGGTTTAGTGGTGGACTTGGCAGTGCTAGATTAACGGTTGGACTCAATGATCTTGAAGGTCCTTTCCAATCTAAATGATTCTATGATTAGCTTTATTGTGATTTCAGTTCCGTACAAGTTCTGTTGCATCTGCCTCCACATTGCTAAGACTTGCTGAGATTGGACTTCTTTCTACACAAGAAGAAAAACCGTCTCATCCAACCATGCCTCATTTCCTGCCTTGCTCAATATCATGTCCCTTGCTGGCTGTCCTCATGACCACGTGTATAAAACAGAACAGTTAAACCTAGATTCCTTCTCCCATTGCATTGCTTGTCCCCTCTTGGGAGCCACCCCAAGCCCATCCACACCTCAAGTGCAATGTGAAACTGTTTCAGCTACCATCAAACTGTCCCACAACTTGCCCCTTTTCACCTTTTTTATCTTCCCACACCATTACTACTTTTGCCAAACCTTCCTGACCAGTCACGACTATCTCTGGATGCCCCAAACTCCCTGCAATGGGAAGCCATGGATCCTAGAAGTTTATATGGGTTTCAGTAGAGCCTGTCTAAAACTGTGGAAAAAAAATCCAGAGTGCTACAAAATACAAACGTCATTCCAGGCTCAAGAAGCCTCTGAGTCACACATGGCTGGAGGGTGGGAAGGTACCCAGGGGAAGCACCTTACAAGCTTGCTGATTTTATACGCCTTCAAGCACCTGCTTTTGGCCAGTGCTGGAAAAGGCATGCTGGGCTTGAAAAATCTTTCTTTTGGGACAGGACAGACAGTTTTTACATCATGAGCAGGGGACACAACATTTCTCAAGTGTGCTGCTTCTACAAATGTAAGAGATTAGTCAACTACCACTATTGATTTATTTCATTAACAATCAAATCAAGTGTTTTCCATAGTATGCCCTTGCTCTAGATCACCCATTACTAGTATCATCATTACTATTTGCCCTTCCCCAAGCTCCTCATCTTATTTCATTTCCCCATTCTACGAGGTAATTGTCCAAAGATGTTTACAAGCTAATGTCCTTTAATAAATTCCTATGCAATTAATAATAATAAAATATAAATAAATAAATAATACCAGTGAGCACAGATAAACTATTGAGCAGTTAACTATGTCAACATTTGAGACTTCATTTTTATTCACTCATCTACAAATTATTTATTTTTAAATAATAATTTTTAAAGTAATGTTAATTTAAAATAATTTCATTATTATTAAATATAATTATTAAATAATAATTAAAATATTTTAATAATTTAAAAACAATACTTTTATCTTCTATCAAGAAGTCTGGCTTTTTACTATGTATCTAGCAATTTTTTCCCATCAATAGAAGCTGGTTTAGATTTTGACCAAATATCAGTGTTTGACTGCAAATCTATTTTGTTCATTTCCAAGTTCAACTGTCAAATTACAGAAATTACTTTGAAACTACTATTAAAATGCTTACAATAGCATACACCAGAAAAACCCCATCGAGATCAATACTGTGGTTCTCCAGAGTTTACATCATAACAAAGATGACAGTGCTCTAAACTCCTATCAACTACATATAACATATTGAATAGCTGTAAATATGCAATGAAATAAAGGTAATGGGTAATATATCTGCCTACAACATTGACCAAAATTGATCTTAACCAAATGCAGATCATGGTTAGCCTAGCCTTTCTAGGAATCCAAAGACTTTTCTCGACTATTTTACTTTTCCTCTCTACCCAGAAATGCACAGAATTCACAGGAAAGTCATTTTATGTGACTTGAGAACCAACATAACTTGATTCTTGTCCATATTTTCTGTTAACTACAATAGAAGTCAGCTATCAGATTTCATGAGAATGCAGGGCAGTATTTATGACTCTAACTTTTAGTTCAAGTTGGAAGAACTTTTGGTTCAAGTTGGAAGAACTTTGACAAGGTATTTGTTAAATAATGAGCAGAGATATTTTTGTGAATGAATTAATTCAAGGTCCCCTTTCATAACTGTTTCACATAAAGATCTTTATAATCCATTTTCATTGAGGTGGACAAGCACAGTAAGCATTGTCTAAGTTCACAGGTGCAAGTATTTACAAAATTTATCCTAAATCTAAAAATCTGAAAATCCAAGGAGCCAGACTGAGACAGAAGTGGTAACTTGCACCTGACCTGCCTACTACAACAGAACATGGGTCAGTCGCCAGGAGAAATCAGCTTTGGTAGTCACCTTATTGAGCCAAGTCATGGAGGGGCTGGTAAGGAAGACCATGAAAGATCTGCACAAAGTATTTCTGAGGAAGTGGTGACTGTCAAATTGCATCAAACTAAACCAATCACCAGTGCTGTGGTGGTGGCCCATAAGGTGCCCTGCAAGCCACTAACCATGCCAGGATCAAAGACACGAGGGCTCTGTGATGCACCCACACACAGGGAGACATCCACTCCCCACCAGCTGCAGAAAGCTCAGAACAACATAGTCCAACTACAAACATGTAAAATTTAGACCACTCTGATTTACATTGTTCATTGAAAATTATTTACTCATGTCCTTCAAATGCCTTTATTATTTATTACAAAGATTTTTTTAAGCGTGCTTCAGAAGGGTATGTTAATTCTGAATTTCATTCAGAACAGCAACTTGCATTACCAAACACTTAATTATCAGTATATTTACAGTGTCCTTGGGCACTGTTGGGTAATCAGAATGCTATTGTTTTCATTAAACAGTATTTTATTGATAGCACTAATGACTTCAGTTCTGCTTGATCAGCAAG
Organism: Scopus umbretta; assembly: GCA_013400535.1. Classification (NCBI taxonomy): domain Eukaryota; kingdom Metazoa; phylum Chordata; class Aves; order Pelecaniformes; family Scopidae; genus Scopus; species Scopus umbretta. The sequence goes on from VZTL01007946.1 coordinate 12,532, forward strand.
CCAATGATGCTTATTTGATGTTATGATAATTAACTGGCCTTTCAGGTGTTTCCACATGCCAATTTATTACCAAGAATAAGAATATTTATGTGAAACACCCTAAAAAGACTATCACTATGTATCACAAAACATGTTCCAAAAACAGGGTGTGGTTTCATGCTTCTCCCTTTCTTCACAATTTCTAATGCAACATTCTCTGTCTAAAAATTGGCGGGGGGAACCACATTTAACTCCATGTTGAAAACCCAGCCTGAGCCTTGCATATCAAATAATTTTATCCCTTTCTGAACTTCCAGTAAGTCAAAGGAGGTTTTCTGATTAATATTTCTTTTTCTTTTTTTTTTCTTTTTTTTTTTTTCCTCTAGAGATGGGAGAAAACAGCTAGCCTCACTTTCCCATAGCAGCAACAAGGATCAAAAACTTCATGTGACTCAAACAAGATGGACAGGCGAATAGACTGCTTGTGTAATCTATTACTCCAAACTATTATTTTTCCAAACTCCACGCCCAGTTTATGAAGCGCTACAGACCAGCCTTCATACCACGGAACAGAGCTGCAGGTAAGAAAATTCCAGATTCAAATCGAACTGGACCTTGAAAAGCCACCTGAAGAGAGTACAGCAGTCTTCCCACAACATTCAGCTGGCACCTATCAGAGATCTGGATGTGTTCAGTTTAACCTCTGTCAGAGGACAACTTTCAGAACATCTTCTGAAGCCTTAACTGCTCTGACATACCAACCCATATGAGCAGCTACTCTTGTCTTTGAAGATGAATTTCCCCAAACCTGAATTTTTCTGCAAGCAAAAAAAAGTTACAAATAAAGGTCTTAGTGATTTTTCTACCTTTCACTGCCCCAGGATCATTAATTATGCTGTTTAGAACATTCTGCCTTTTAGGTAATTTCATGTATTATAGCCTTCACGTCTGCAAATAACAAAACCAAAACAAAACAAAAAAGCCCACAGGCCTGTGGAAGTTCAAAGGTAGCAGCATTTGCATTTTTTGCATTACTTTCTAGAATTTTTCATTCCCGCAAATGCTCCAAGTAGAACACCCCAACATTACTGCATAGGGAAAACCTTCATAGGCGTATAGTAAATACAAAATACTGCTATGCTTTGCTGCAGAAGATTCCTTAGTGTTACTTTAGGTTTACTACACACCCAAGAATTTGTCATGAATTTTGGAACACTTTTTTGCTGCTTAACTTCTTCACAGAGCTATTTCCTGAGCAGCTTTTGTAACACTGAATCTTTTATGTTGCTTTTTAAAATTACCAATTTTAAAATAAGAGAGAAAATTATGTTTCCAGGTAAGCTCTGCTAGGCTTTCAAGAAGTGATCAACTGTAATGGCCATGCTCTTACTGCTTTTTCAGAATTACAAAATAAAAGAATTCACTGGATGTTCTACCAGTGAACTACTAAACAAATGAAAACATGTAACAACAAAACATTATTTTTTCCATGTCCCCATATTCATTTTAAAAATGATTCAACATCCATTACAAGCCACTTGTTCCCAAAAGTATACAGACAGTTCTGTGGATACATCAAATACAGAAGTGAAGAATGATACTGAAAAAACCTCACTATAAACAAACTGGATGTTTGTCAAAAAACAAGCTGAGTATTTGTCTGTAAATATTGACCAAAGTAAGTTTTTTGCTTTGATATTTGCTGACTGAAGAGCAATACAGACAAGTACAAAGGACATATAAAATTACTCTGAATGCCAAACAAGTTCCAGCTACCACAGGGACTCTACGCAGCAGAGCAAACAACTGGTGGCAGCCAAATGCACTTACCAAGAAATCACCCCGTATCATTACATTTCAACATTAGAAAGAATCATGATTTGATTTCTGAAAATGTATTTACTTCCAGTGACAGCTCGCTGACTTGATTTAAAGAGCAGTTTGAGTTAACATACTAACCAAATACTCCCATATAATGCATTTTCCTACCTTTTAAATACAACTCTCAAGCGCACAACAAACACTTGAAAATTATCTCATAATTTTCACTCTGTGTAATGGTATTTTTCATAGAGTTTGATAATTTCTTTTGTGTATGAAGCAAGGAATACTTTGCTCTGAATCTTAATTCGATCTTTAACTGGTTGAAAACAAACTAATGTGTTTTCAAAGGCAAGTTAAGTCACAAAAGCAACCATAAGTCAAGACAGCAAGAAGTAAGCTTTAAAGCCTTAATACAGGTGGATCGTTGGTACTTTAGCACTGAAATAGCTATCCATCTATGCTCATGTGTATATTTTGCCAAGACACTTAAAAAGCATGTTATCCCAACATCATACCTACTGCATAAAGAAAATACGAATTAATGGTTATTCATGTGCCTGGAAAAAATAGTATCTGCTGTTTCCAAGGAGAAAGAAGCTGTATATTCTACTTTGTTATCTCCTCTCCCTCCCAAAGGGAGAAAAAAATCTTTGCTAACCCAACATAAATGTGGTTGCAATAGAAGTCTGTTATTAAAACACTGTCAATTACCACATCACAATGAAAAAATCCTGCTTGCTCCAGGATAGGCAGTCCACACTCTCCTACAAATGTCATTTTATAAGATGCGTATGAAAAAAGCATCCCAGAATACACAGTCTTATAAACAGGACAGGCAAACTGGGCGTAAGAGAAATGGAAACAAAAATCAGATGACTTAACTGTGGCATTAGGGTATTACTTGTCAGAGATTAAGTAGGAAGTCTGCAGTAAATTTGAACCCTGTCCAGTGCCTGTTCCACAAGGCAAGTCTTTCTTCCCTGATCAGGTCTCGGACATGAGATAGCCAGCCAGCAATAAAAGTGAAAAATGCAGGCAGCTTGCAACAGCCAAAAATTTTCCTGCACAGTGAAAATTTATTGGTCTCTGAAATTCTTACTCATAATTACCACAGTCATTTTAAATTTAGCAATCACGAAAGAACATTTTGTCCTTAAGACCATCTTGAAAAACCAATATCAACAAAGGGGTTTAGGTGGAGACACAATGAGGTCTGGAGCTGAACTTGGAGATATTATTAAACTCCACATGTAACACTCTTAAGGGATGGAGCCATGACTCTGTGTACCCTGAAATGTTTACCACACATATGTCCTTCCTAGAGCGAAGTGAGGACTGGCATGTTGCCTATGTCTTAATTCAGTTCTGCCAAGGGCAGAAAGGCTTTTGCACATCATTAGTAGATGAGGCAGAACCAATTCCTTAATGTCCTATCAACCCTTTCATCAAAGTAGTCAGATACTACTTTAGAGAAAGAATAAAAAGGCATGTGCCAACTATGAGACTAATGAATAGTTTTCCTCAAGCAAAACATAATTCGGCATGAACTTCATGTTAATGTTCTTTCCACCCACTCATACATCTCCAACTGATTCTACTCAACGAAAATGCCAACAAGTAAAACCACCCATCTTTTAATTAAGGTATTGTACACCAGCACTAAGATTTTGTTTTACAGTGCCATCCTACAGCTGCCTAACCTCAAGCATCACTTACATATTTACATGGTCTCCTTTTTTAAAACATGCATGGAACCTGGAGGGAGAAATGCAAGTAAACAAAAGGGAAAACTTTAGAGAGCAAAAGATATTCAGACTGGCAGCTTTCACTAAAATGTTAGAAAGAATCAAAAGCCTCAGTCCCATTTACAGTTCAGAACTAAAGGGCTTAAGAACCAGAATGACAACACCATTATAAAAAAAAAAAAAAAA
>VZTL01007946.1:26347-53094 GCA_013400535.1 Scopus umbretta
GGCAACCCGCTGCTGCCGAAACTGAGGGGAGGTGGTTGGGGCGCTGCCTGCTATCCCCGAAACTGAGGGGGGACATCTGGGGGGCTGCCCGCCGCACCCAAAACTGAGGGGAGGAGGTTGGGGGACTGCCCGCCACCCCTGAAACTGAGGGGGGACAGTTGGGGTGCTGCCCACTGCCCCCAAAACTGAGGGAGGTTGGGGTGCAGCTTACTGCCACCCAAAACTAGAAGGCTCCGCTGAGGGGGTGCAGGAGGGGAACTGTTAGACGATACTTTCACCATCCCTGTTGCCTCCAGGCAACGAGGTCCCTTCGCGCCTGAGGTGGGGCTGTCCTCTGGGAGATGGAAGCGGGACGGAGCCCCGTGAGTCCGCACACCTCCCACGCCTCCTCCCCTGGGGGTTCAGCGGTGCCATTTCTGTGAGTCCCCGGGATCAACCCACACGCTGACCTGGGGCTGGCGTTCAGCTGGGGCAAGCGTGCGGTGGGCCCTGGAGCTTTGGGGGAGAAAAGAGGAGCCGTGGTGTCATCTTCACGTTACAAATACATGAAGCGTATGTCTGACTGTAAGATGGAGGACTTGGTGCTTCAAATGGATAGTGCTATACAGAAACATCTTAGTCCTTTGTTAACAATACTAATTTCCTGGAATTACAAAGCAAAATGTATTAACGTGGAGTTCTTTAAAAAAACATCGAGGAATTCAGAGACAGGTCATTCTGCGCTCCTCTGGGTGGAGTGTAAGAATTGTATCGTACTGCTCTGAAACCAGCGGTTCACCTCACACTACGCTCGCGTTCCAGCTAAGTAGTGCAACTGAACAACTGATCCCTTGTAACTCACTCAGCTCACATTTTAAGGATTTCCATTACACACACAAGGACTAAAAATACACTTTCAATGAAATCTGAGATTTTTCTCATAATCTCGTAACTTTGGTCTTTAAGGGAAAAAGACCCAGTGTCACAGAATTAACAAACTGCAAGATTTGTGAAAAGTCACCAATGTAATAACTGCAGCAGCCACAAGTAGTATGTATGTAATACTGGGGAAAAAAAAATAAATTTGATGGCTTTTTCACACCCCTGGAATGCTGCGAAGGCCTGTTAATCTTTAAACGCCTCCTCATGGCTGTGCTCAGTTGCCCTGAACAGCCCTGCAGAAGTTAATGGAAGCACTCAAAATGAAAAGTTGCAAATCAATCCCTTGCCTTGCTGAATAAGTAACCTGAAGCAGTTTAGCCATTAAGATGTAAATTGGCAGAAAGATGGAGAAAGCATGGAGGCTGTGTTTACTCATTTCCTGTAGATGAGTTTAATCAGAGTAGCATTAAACGCTCCTGCTTATCTAGAAAGTTTACTTTATCTTTGATTTATTGTGCTTTTGCCTATCAGATGTTGAGCTGTTTTTCTAAGCATCTTACTGCCTTAATGCCTCCTCATGCTGCGGAGTTTTGGGTGCTCAGCAGGCGTTCTTAATTCTTATCTTAAGGCATTTACCCTGCTAATACTATCAGATTGTGTTAATATCAGCAATTTTGTAAATACGGCTTATTTTCATTCGGATAAAACTACGCTTTTGTGATTGTAGAGAACCTTGGGCACAGTATTTCTAGATTCTTACGTTTAATGAGGAAAGCAACATTCGGAGTAGCTTACCCTGCTGCAGGAAACAGGGCATAGCTCAATTCCTTTAGGTTTCTATAAAGTCTTGTGTTCAAATTGCACAGGTGATACTGCTCGTGAAAGCTTTCCTTGAGCTTCTAGGTTACATACATGCATAAAGGTTAAAGGGCCAAACCCCTAATATTATAATGTTAATAAAATACCTTGTAAAACTGTAATTTATAGCATTAGGCACTCCTGAAGTGTCCTCTGAAGGCATATACAAGTATTCATGGGTGAAGCCTTATCTCTTTCTTATCAGAAAAGCATTAATATTTCTTACTTCATTTCTATTTTAGAGATAAGAAAGCCACCCTGGAAGAAACAAACCCAGAGAGATCTGACAGTGCGCTCTCACAGCTTTTGACAGACCTATGGAATAAGCCAAACAACTGAATGTAAACGGATGAAATCATTCAACTGTGTGTGCTGTCCCCTTGTGTAATATCCCATGAGATGTTAGATTAGCCCAGAAAGAGCACATTACAGCCACTATATTTGATATTGTACCTCACCTAAATAAGACCGTAGGGCTTAGAATGGAACATGTTCTCTCAAAAGTAGTGTGATTCAGACATAATTATGCAAATAAAGCTTCTTTTCTTTTCTGTTTGGTGTGAGCTTTGTTGACTTGCTCCCTGCAGTTCCACACACAATTCTTTGTTCACTTAAATAGATTGAGAAATGAGATTGATTTTCTCTCCTCCCCATCTTCTCTACCTTAATAGGCAGTATTAGCTGGGTGTTGTGGTTTAACCCCACCCAGCAACTAAGCCCCACACAGCCACTCGCTTACCCTCCCCGCAGTGGGATGGGGGAGAGAATCGGAAGAGTGAAAGTGAGAAAACTCGTGGGTTGAGATAAAGGTAGTGTAACAGGTAAAGCAAAAGTTTAATAGGTAAAGCAAAGCAAAACAAGGAACTCATTCACCACTTCCCATCGGCAGGCAGGTGTTCAGCCATCTCCGGGAAAGCAGAGCTCCATCACACGTAACAGTTACTTGGGAAGACAAATGCTATAACTCCAAATGTTCTTCCCCTTCCTTCTTCTTCCCCCAGCACTATGCACTGAGCATGAAATTTGTCCTGGTTTTGGCTAGGATAGCATTAATTTTCTTCCTAGTAGCTGCTATAGTGCTGTGGTTTGGATCTAGTATGAGAACAATGCTGATAACACGCTGATGCTTTACTTGTTGCTAAGCAGTGTTTATACCAGTCAAGGACTTTTCAGCTTCCCATGCTCTGCCAGGGGCACAAGAAGCTGAGAGGGGGCACAGCCAGGACAGCTGACCCAACCTGCCCAAAGGGCTATTCCATACCATAGGGCGGCATGCTCAGTATAGAAACCGGGGGGGTTGACCATGGGGTGGAGAACCGCTGCTCAGGAAGTGGTTGGGCATCAGTCAGTGTGTGGTGAGCGACTGTATTGTGGTATGGAATATCCATACCATTCGGTATGCAATATCCATATCCATATAGTATGGAATATCCCTTTGGTCATTGGGGTCGGGTGTCCCAGCTGTGTCCCCTCCCAACTTCTTGTGCACCCCCGGCCTGCTCGCTGGTGGGGTGGGTGAGGAGCAGAAAAGGCCTTGACTCTGTGCAAGCACTGCTCAGCAGGAACTGAAGCATCCCTGCGTTAGCAACGCTGTTTCCAGCACAAATCCAACACATAGCCCCATCCTAGCTACCATGAAGAAAATTAACTCTATCCCAGCCGAAACCAGCACACAGGATCTTTGAGAATCCTTGAAACAATCCATAAATGAATGGAATATTCCCTGTTTATTTGTAATAAACTACTTCCTTGCTAATTCATTCTGAGCCTTTCTGTATCTGTGGTGAGATCTGTAACACTGGTAACTCAAGAGAGAAACCATTACTGCTCTTAAAATTATGTTCTAGTAATGGTGGAAATGCATACTCTGTATTTTACTTTCGCTGTAATACGAAGAACACAAACACAATAAAGCATGAAATCAGTCTAGTTACTGAATTTGTGTTTCTCCAAGTACCTGCCACGCCGTGTACCTTGAAAGCCTAATTCCTATGGAATGGGGTTCCTCACCACAAAAGCAGGGATAGTGCTGGACTCTACCCTCGCGCTTGCTGAGAGATTAAACAGCACTATATCAAAACCAAGCACAAAATATAATGCAAGTGCAAGATAGCAATACGCAAAATTTTTACTGTTCACATGGCACAACAAGGGGTGCTTCACTTGCGATATTAATATAATTACAAATAAGTGTTGACATGATGTGTAGCAACAGGAAAGTAAACGAATTAAGAAAAGTGATTTTTGTCTCAATCTTGTTATGTACCAGAGAATGTCTGTTAGGTGTCTTTACAATGACTGTTTCAAATTCAGGGGGCTATTATCACTGATACCAGCACTCAGCATACATGTGTATTCTGCATCTTGGCACTAGAAGTCAAAATAGATCAGTTGAGTGCTGCAGCATACTGTAACTGCTTTTCATTAACACCTTTCCTTTGAAATTTCAGCACTGCCTGTGAATTGGAAAACCTGAACTTGTACCTTTCTTTGCGCTTTCATCCCATGCCATGCACTAATAATTTCTGAAAGATTTTTATTTTTTTCAAACGAGGAACTGTTGGGGGGGAGGTATTATTTCCTTTGAAAAAAACAAAGTCATTGCAAAATGGTTTACTCTGTGTGAGTGAGTAAAGTCCAGAAACAAAAATCAAAAAAGAAAAAGGTATAAATTGAAGTGAATGAGAACATATATTCAGTGTCAAAAACAGATAAAAAAGGTCTTTGGCTCTTCTTACCAATTTATGACAATTCCACTTTAACAGAATTGACAATCAAGGTCTGAAGCCTTGAACCTACACTTTCCCAGTAGAATTTCCTTTTCTGGGGACATGAAGAAGCCAAGTGAAATTTCAGACATTTTAATCCTGCATAATCAAAACCAGGGACATTTTAATAAAGTCTCATACTTTAATAAGATCTCCCAGCTACATTCTTTGATCATGTTTCCATTGTAATTGAGTTAATATATTGTACCCAATTAATCCAAAAGTCTTGAATAGTTTGGAATGAGTATGATATATGTCTATTAAGCAACCCTGTCCTCCCAAGAACTCGGAACTGGAACATTACATGCCCTTTTTAAATTTGTTTCGTCACGTATGGATGACCACACTTGCCTAAATAAGCTATGGAGAAAAAGATGACATTTAAAACATGAACTATCATAGGAAGGTCTTAAAAGCATTTGTTAAGGAAATTACAACCTTGTTCTTTAAAGTGTCCCATTTAATTTAAGAGAAAATTGTATTCTTCCTATAAAATGCAATAAAATACCTTGATAAGAATTGGAAGTTATACTAATCTCCATTCAGTCCTCAAGGTATAGAAATGTAATTTCTATGATGTTCTCTACAGTTATTGCTGTTAAATTCTGCACTGCTGCTCCTTTAGGGAAAATGACATTGAGTATTAGAGAAAGCCTCCTAGAGGTGAAATGTCTGTAGCAGAAGTCCTTTACCTAAGAAATGTAACCGAGATCAGACAAGTATTCCTATGCTAGTAAAAGTATGGACTAGGAACCAAACACACAGGCATCTTTTATTTCTTAACTTCAGCTCTAACATTTCAAGCTTCTTCTAAGTTTGTATAAATTTAACAACCGAATTTTAACAACCGAAATTTAAACAACGAAATTTGGTTATCAAGCCTAAGAAAGGAACAGCTGGTGCAAGCACATTAATACATAACTTGTTTTCTCTAAGATGTTTTCTAAGCAGATTTTATTTTATTTCCTGATATTAATATCACTCACTGGAAGAAGCAGTGCTGGCAAATGACATCGTTAAGGTGATAGAGGCTGTTGGTGGTTACCTCAGGCAGAACTGACCATACAGCATTTGGGAGTAGAGTTTTCACAGTGCATACCTAATTATATCCCTGAAACAAGTCTGTGAAGCAACCAGGTAAAAACCATAAAGACATAAACAATACTGTTCTACTTCCCAAAACCCCAAGACATGAACAAAAAGATTGATCCCAGAAATAGCACTGGGACCTGAATCAAAAAAGTCAGCAAACTGACATGTTGATCAGCACTACGTGAGTAAAGCCTATTTTCCCTAAATGCCATGTTTCTCACTTGGAAATAAAATAAAAGCTTATCCATTTGAAGGGATGTGTTTCTGGTATATTATAATCAGAGTATTATGATTTAAAGCATGAGGTGAGTGAGACCTGTTGGGTTGGAGACACAGAAATGGATTTCCAAGTCACTAGACATCTTGATCCCTTTTCACCTTCAGAAATAAGGTCCTGAGCTAAATTCTGCAGAAACAAATATGAACATTACTATCACCTCCAGCAAGGTGAAGGCTTTCCTTAACAATTCTGCCACTGTGTGACACTCCTTCAACTTGTTAGCCCTATATAGTATTATATACGGGAGTAAAAAATTAGTCAGTTTAATAAAAAACAGAGTTGGTCTTTTGTGTGGAAAAAGGGCCTTTTTTCACTCATTGCTCAGGGTAGGACCAAGCTGCCACTCTCCCAGATTCCTGCTGCTCCATCTGCTCTATCACAATGCTTATGAATGCAACAAAACATAAAGATTCAAGTAATGTCACATCCACACATCTTGACAAAAGTATTTCATTTCTTGGTTCATGATTTTTAGGTTTACAGCAATATTTCTAGAATTGATCTGTCTGTAATCCACAAAAGATTGATATGTTCTGACATACAATAAAACTAATGGTAGGACTAGGACACGTTTACATTTATTGCAATGCAGTTTGAAAAAGATACTTTAAGAACACTGTGTATTAGAAAAATACTGTTGCCAACTTGGTGGAGTCCTTTGCCTTGTTTAAAATGAGAATTTATGAAGACTATTTTGGTAAGTTTTATAAACAACATTTTATCCTCTTTACAGAGTTTTCTTTATCTCATCAGAGAGATTTACTGAAGATGATAAGCTGCAAAAAGACTAGAATGGCAGAAAATCTCTCACAGTTAATTGCAACAAAATGGGCTGAGTCCCATGAGACATAGAAGGCAATCTGTATCCTAAGGTAAATAAGAAATTATGAGGAAGCTGAAGCATGCTGTGCTATTTCAGTTGAGCACAGGACAGCTGGAAAAAAACAAATATGTGAAGGAAGTGGCTGTCTGATATGTGCCCTCTATTCTAATGCGCTCCTTCTCTGCTTTCTTTAGCTCCTCTTTCTCCAGCTATGCAAGATAACAATTTCCAAGAACCATAAAAGAGAACAGAAACACATGCATTTAATTGTCTTATAAATTGAATTATGATTTATGACAGGTTTTACATTTCACAAGTAAGATATTATGCAAATTCTCAGCAGACCCTTTCATTTAAAAGCTTGCACGAAATATTTTTGGTAGCTTCCCACTTGATTTTATTTCTGAAAGAGACAAACTGAACACGTGTACCTGTGTCTCAAAGACCAGACAGTACATCCTTAATTATGTTCAAAAGTCTAATCCCTGAATTATGGAATGCAGCATAATTCATTTCTATATTAGCAAAAATGTGCTTTAAAAGTGATGGAGCATCCCTTACCATATGCTTTATGGTTCTTGCATTTGCATTTACAAAGAAGGAACAACCATCTTGAATATTTTAATAGCTAGATATATATAGTCACAGATCATTTTTCTTTCGTATCCATCCTATCAGATCACCTCAAATATAATCTAATTCTTTTACGGTATCTGCTAACATGCAAAAATAAAAGTGTATTAGTATACTTCTGTTAAAAACAGTTGCCAATATATAAGAACTAATCAGAAGATGCATCTGGCCAAAGATTTTGTGTCTGACAATGTCCACTAACTCTGTAATGCTTGAGAAAAGAAGGTAAAGGCAAGGCAAACACTGAGTTACGCTTCCCTCTGCTGTACTCTTGCAGCTTCCAGCCAACTGCGACTAAGGGAATTCATGAAGTAGGAGTTTTCATCTGCATAATTAAAACCCCTCTTAGCATTAGCCCAGTGTTCTGAATTAATTGTAAAATGTCACATCAATTAATTTCTATCCAGCTGGGCTGGATCATGTATTGATCCCCTCAAATACAAGGCTCAGTGTCAGGATTTTAAACAGTGGAGTGATAGAGTTGGCACGGATTCCTGTTTCGTAGTTGTATCTTTTGGGGTAAGAGATAATGGTACAGCGCAAATAGCACTGAAAGGCACACTGAGATGAATGTTTATAAGAAAAAGCCTGTGGAATAGCAATGCCTAAGGTGTGTGCTTTGAACTGGACAAAAGAGTAGGGAAATCTATCACAAAATATCCTGGGTATCCAGAGATTGAAATGCATTTTACTGTGTTCATCTCATCTGAATTCACTATGCCTGAGTGTTTCACATCCACAAAATTTTGCTGAAGATAAGGCACCTGGACAATATTAGGCAAGTGCATTTTGGGTGTTTAGAAGCAGGGAAATAAGCATCTTCCGTTCCCCACTCATCTTTCTTTAAGAAAAAAAAAAAGAAGAAAAGAAGCTAGCTGTTCCACAATTCATTCACCATATTGCAAAACAGAATGTGATGCAGGCTAGGATGATCCTTCGGGCTTTTCCATTTGGCAATCAGACCAATTCACACTTCTGGAAGAACCATTTACTACCAATCCAGAGCAACATTTTTCCCTGAGTGTGCATGAAATTTACTCCAGCGCAGCATGCTCACAACAAACTTGGAAAGGAAATACCTTTAAAGCTTTGTCGGTGGGATGTAAGCAGGACACTCTTGTTTCATACTGCCTGTTTCATGATGTATTTTATCCTTTCCTTTGGTGTGAGGCAGGACAGATAAAGACAGAGACACCAGAAGAATGGTGGGTTGGTGAATGATTCTTCAGAGCCTGAGCTATCATTTCGTAATGTGATGTTTACAGGTTTTATCAGGCATTTCCCATTCTAAGCGCATCGTGCTTCACCTCAAAGTTACAATCTATCAATTAAGAGTATTGAACGGTGATGGAAGGCAAAATCAGAGAAGAGGATTTTCAAGACATGCCCTTGGTGCATTGGAGCTGTAGATGACCACAGAGATTATGCTAATTCCCAAACCCCGGTAGGGAGGATATTAAGGCTATGCAGCTGTATCTGTCTGGACAGGGCTACACATTTTCCCCCACGCTATAACTACATTGCCAGCATCAGTGGCAGTGGTGGAGACAGTGCATGATGGAGACGGACCAGAGCACTGAGCAAGTGCAGGAGGGAGCGATGTGAAATGCAGTTAGCCAGAGCCCAAGTAATAATATGGGATCACAGGAAAGTACTGCCCCCAGCGCTTCCTGGAATGGTGCTGGACCAGCAGATGCTTGTCTAAATTTCCCTTTAATCATACTCAGCATCAGTCTAGTGTTTCCTCTGCTGCCTCTGTTGCCTGAAACAGATGATTTCCATAGAGCACAGTAAGACTTCCTAATCGTGATCGGGCTGCCCAAAAGCTGCTGAATGTTGCAGAGGCACATGGGTAGACTCACCTCTTGAATGGTCAAGGCCTGGTAATGAGAAACGTATACACAGTTATGACATTTTGACATTTGACATTGACATTTTGACATTTGACATATGACAATGCCAAAATGAGGCCTAGGTAAGTTTTGCATCCCCCCATTTACCCTCAGCTACCTCACTGAATTTAGGATCTTCAAGGAAATGAAAGGTGGTTATTAAAAATAGGATTGACTACTCTGCATTTTCCCAGTGAAGAACATTCTTCTCACTGCCAATGAACACATTCTTTGCTATCTGTTTGGGGTATTTGCTGTATTGCTAACCGCCTTACCCCAGGAGCACAGGTGACCGAATAGTAGGAATGTGTGCTGAAGACTAGCATCTGCAAAATACGTCTTTTCTTGCAATATTTTTCATGGAAAAAATATTGACACAATATTTTCATACTATCATGACTGATATCAAATGCTGTTCTCAGACATTATTCGAATTGTTTAAAAAAAAAGTGAACTTCTATTAATACCATATGGAATCAGATTAGCCCTGCTGCTAAGATATTCATGAAGAAGGCAAATCCTTCCGTCTTCTCCTGCTCAAAGCAATAGCAAAATAGGCATAAGCTGTGTGATTACCAGTTTGTGGGTGATAGGATTCAAGGTCATGTTGAATAGCTAATCATCTAACCCTCACTTGGCAACACAGCCACACATGCAAAGCCTACTCCGCTGGGTTGTGTTACAAGAGAATAGTGGTAACGGGGAAGAAAGATACTTTCTTAAAATACCAATGATTCTTCTGGAGTTCACACTATATTTACCCCATCATTTTAAGGACAGGTTAACTCTGCATTTTCTGGTTTTCTGTATTGTGTCTTCAGAATCAAAACTCTGCTGCAGCAAAGGAAGGTTTAAGTACCCACAATTAAATGGTGTGATTCAATGTTTTCAAATTCTTAAGTGTGATCCTGCGGGGCATGTCTCAGGATTAAAACAGAGGAGAAGAACTCAGCAGTAACTGCTCATTTATTCCTGTCTTCACTGCCAGGCAGAAGAAATAACATTCGGCAAATTCACGGCTTGCTTTCACCACTGGCTCACATGGGGAGCTTCACTCCCAAATCATCTGACATCCATTGCATAGCTCATCAGCATCATCTTTTTGTGCAGAGGAGCATGGGACCGTGTTCCCTAGCCAGCTGGGCTTTCTCTTAATACTTGGGGCTGTTAGAGTCTAAGATAAATGAACTCTGAGTTTCTGTTCTACCAATATTTGGAAGACAGACACACACCTCTTGCTAGCGAGTCATGACCATTTATAGGAATGGTTTTAGGGGACTTCTGTAGTGTACAGTCCTGCATAGAACTGCCCTGGTTTCATCACTTTTTCAGGCATACGTGCCCACAAAAGGGAGTAAGAATTTGAGTTCCAATTAACAGCTAACATCAAGTACTTGGCCTGATGCCACACACATCCTACACTTCTAGTGCTTTCAAAATCCCCCTTAAAAATGTATCTCTAGTCCTTCTTGATTATGGGGGAGGAGGAGGGAGGGGAAGAAGTCTTACCTTTTGTATTTAGTAAATTGCTTGAATGAGCCCCAAGATAGGGGTCACTGACATTTCTTGAATGGAACAGGTTTTTTCCAGAATCTGCAGTTTCATCAAAATGTTCCTTTGGAACATGCTTTTTTTTTGCCAAAAAAGATTTTGGAAAAAAGCTGGAAGCATTATTTACTTACTAAGTTTATTTCAGTCATATCAAAATTGTTAATTTCAACCAGAGAAAAACATTGAATTTTATCTACCATCCTTATGTATCTGGCTTAGCCTTTTGTAATATGTTTTAATAATACTTTAGTTTAAAAATCAAAATAAGATCAATTGCAAAAGTCAGCATCAAATACTTCTGTCCTATTAAATGAAGCAAGTCATCACAGCTTTCTGGACTTGAATGCATTTTTGCCACATCAGTCCTTGCTAAAAATTAGGGGTCTTAAACTGATAATGAAGAAAGTCCTTGAGATGCTAGAATTCCCTAAGAAATTGCAATTTTATTTTATGATCAGCTTTTTAAAAATAATATTTTGGCTATATTTCCAAATACCTGTGCTTAGCATTGATAATGTTACTGGATTGTTGACAATATTGACATTTTTAATTAGTGCCATTAGGTTTCAGAGTAAACAATTGAATTGCTGTTATTCTCAACAAGTCTACCTGGCTTCTCTGCTTATCCTATGGCCCCAATTACCTCTAAACTCTGTCTAATTACAAAAAAACCCAGACATACCTAAGACAACAGCCAAATGGTCTACAGAAGTTCTTAATACAAAAATGTGCAAGATAATAAAGTACTGAGATTGTGGCTATAGCATTAAAACATAAAATAAAATTAAAGTAAATACAAGTGCAATATACATACTACATCGTTCATCTACATTCAGTAAGAGTCTCAGTTTTAAATATATATTAAGCTGTGACACAATTTCCTTGTTACCAGACCAGATTGCGAAATAACATCTAAATTCTTCTGCAAAATTTATGTTTCATTCTGCTGCAGAGCACAAAGAGTTTTAATGCACAACACACAAATTGTCATGTTCTTGTCTGGGGAACAGTCTTGAAATCATTAGTCGGTTTGCCAGCATAAGGAACATAACACAGAATCTGTGGGATGCATATGGTAACAACTTTAAGTCTTATGACCAATCTGTTTTTTATAACAGTTTGTGAATACCTCTAACGTAAATTAGATCTATTAATCTACCTCTGATTTTGGAAGGGGTTTTTATCTCATGTCAATTGTTTCTTTGCAGATTTTGATGTTCTCTGTTTTAAACTTATGTGCTGTGATTAGAATACCAGAGTAGATATGGATCATTAAAATAACATTTATCATCTTAAACTGTTATTGTTGGGTTTGGAACATGTCTGGTCCTTTTAATGTGTTCTCCTTAAAGAGAAATAAATGACTTCATTTTCCTGGGAAAGTCCAATCAGTTCTTGAGAAAGCCTCACTTTAAAGCTGCCAATACTGTCTACTTAGTTTTCATAATGCTTTTTATTCTTGTATTTTGTTTCACCAGTGTCCATCTCCAGGAAGCCAATTTTGCCTGTGTGACAAGACTGACACGTGGCATACTGCAGGGAAATACGCACCTTGTCAGAAAGGCCGAGTCCCACAAGAAAAATTGTTTGTCTAAAAGTGCGCGGCACAGCTTTCATTTGCTCTAATTAAAGCATAAATATCATTGTTCTACGGTTCTTCAAATTAAGTTTATTAAGCTATATGCCACAGTTTGGAATGCAATTAATGTGTGGCTAAGCTTTCCATTTCCTCTAATGTCACAGGGGATGTATTTGATATAATGTTATTTAATATTGTAACAGAAGCTACAGAAACTAAGATTAAGCAAGTTTGTTAAAAATTAAAAGACAAATAGAGCTCAGTGAAGCAACTTTTTTTTCTGGCAAAAGTAATTTCTTCTGCTGTTAAATTCCTTCTCTATGTAACTTACATTTCAAAATCCTACTCTGTAACATCAGGGATTTATACACAGTTCCCCCGGTTTATGGGCAAGATCATTTTTGTCTGTAATTACATGAACAATAACATCCACACAAGGGTCATGGGAGGTTATTTAAATTATACAAATGTCATACAGATGTAAACAAATGCCCAGATTCTGCTTTCCTTGTGCAGGTTGGACTGTGTATTAATCTATCAGCTGAGCCACTGGACATTGCTCTGAATGCAAGGTTTAACTGCATAAGTAGAAGAATCAGGTCCCAGAAAATCTCTTGGGTTTGTCATTTTAAGGGGCTAACTAAGAAGACTCATAGAACAGTTTTATAGCAGGTTAATGCAAGTGCTTGCAGGATCACATGCCATGAAACATTTTCATTAAAAATAAAATGTAAGTATGAAATGCCAAGTTGTAGCATTACAGGCTGGGGTACATCTCTCCCCAAGTTCACACTCACCTATGGACAGCAGCAGGATGGAAACAGAGTTAATAGCCAGAAGCACTGGACTCCAAGCCTCTCACCCATATGAATGAGTAGGTCTGCAAGAGCAGTTCCTTTGGACCTCCGGGAGTTCTGAGGAAACCAAATTGTCCCACAAATAATATTACATCAATTTCTTTCTGTCAACACAGTGCTCGGTTACTTGCAAAGCTTTAAATCAAAAGAGGAAGCGATGAATGGCAAGGTGTGGGACCAATGCACCATGTGAAAACCCCTGCCATTGAATCTTGCTTTTATTAAAAGAAGATAAGTTTACAATGATGAGAATTGCACATTACATTTCTTAAAGTATCTTCTTCTGCTTCTTGTTAGTATTAAGTGAAATGCTGCAGTTCTTGCCTAATCAGCAAGTGCTTATTAGCGTGAGTGGTTTAGAGAAGTATGCAGATGCAAGACCTTCTCATTGTAAGGAATGAGTATTAATGAACAGTAAAATGAGACTGAGGTACTGAATATAATTTAAATCACCAAGAGAGCAACTCTAGATAGTGTACAAGACTTGGGCTGTATGAGCCACAGAAAAAAGCACCAACACTGAACAAAACATTTAAAAAACCATAACGTTACTTAACTGTTAAGACCTCTTGCTTATTTGCTTCAATATTTTTGCATCTCTGTTCCCACACTCTTAACACAGACAGTATATTTGGCTTGTGACTGTGCGGCATTGAGGTATTCTGGCTACCAAGACTTATGTCTCGCATTCTTCATTTCCATTAAGGACATTGCTTGCAGCTAGGAAAACAGTTGGGCTTGAAAGTCTGACTCATACAAGTAACCCTTAGTTTCACAAAGAGTCCAGATGACAGAGGCAGAAGCAGCAGAGAGGGATGGAGTGAATAGCCCATCTTACCTGTAAGGTAATGAAGGAATAGCATACCTTTTAACATAGGTGCAGTGCTTAGGACAATGTAATTAATTTTTTTTCTTAGTTTGGTCCATTGATGAGTAAATGGTTGATATACAGTCAGAAATAAGACATAGGTTAGTTTATTAGCAATAATAATTTTTCAGATAGATTCAGTCGATGAATCCAGTTTCCATGAGGAGGCATTATTTACGACCATCTAGATAAATAAGTTGTTTAATTGTGGATCTACGGAAGAGCTCAAAACAAATTCACACAAGGGAAACAATCATTTGGATGGAAATAAAAAATCTGAGATGTTGAGGCAAATACAGCCCTGGTGCAAAGGAGGAATACAAGGTAAATAAAAGATCTATGATGCAAAGGTAAATATAGTCCCAGTGCAAAGATTCCTGACTAATCACTAATCCATATTTGTAATGGAAAAAAGAGTTTAGGATCCACAAAACTAAATTCTGGCATTGGTTATGTCGTCTCTGATAGAATTCTGAGAGATGAATAATAGCTTGTTAGTAAGAGCTTGCTAAACCAATGATCCCTCAATATGAGGAAGGCAGATACAGTAGTATTCTTGTATTACTGTCTTATCTGGCAAAAATAAGAACTGTTATCTACCCAGACATGAATTTGGCTTTGACACAGAACAGCACAAAGTCAAAAAATATTTCTTTCAATCCAGTGGAATTCCATCTGACCAGCATTTCCAGAAATACCTTTTAAAAATCCTCTAATAAACTCAGTGCGTTATGAAGTAACGTTGGCTAGCAGACACAGAACAGCGAAAGGTAATAATATATGTTGTTGGGTTTATTTACTTACTTATGACACAGGATTAATGTTGGAGTACATGCTGGAAGAAGAAAATGCATGGACAGATACAGAAACACCACATTTCTATCCTATGGATCACATTAGAACAATTTGCGAAAAAACCAAGGAGCTAGATAATCAAAATGGTGTAAGTGGATGAAAGTAATTTCTTTCTGTGGAGTATCTTATTTGAGAACGGGAGTCAGAAGACAGAGCAAATACATTTTTGCCTTGATATTCAGTAAGTAGTATTAGACAGCTGCATAAAAAGATATTTTGCAATTTTATTGGAGCTAGGACAGCCTTCCCTCTATCCAGCAGTAAAAATTATAGATCAAAATTAAGAAATTTTTTTTCATACATATCAAGGTGCTATGTTCAGTGAGGTACTGTGAAAGAAACATAAAAGTAGACCCTTCCAATCCTACTCACGTACTGTCTCCTGGTAATAGACAACATACTGTTCCTGTTGTCAAATAGAAAATGGAATTTATCAGTGGACTGAGAGTCTTCAATACCTCCAGCAAGCTGTTATGAAGTTCTTGATAACCCGTCTTACCTCTTTAAGCATATCACCATTAATTTATCTATTCAGATACTTATTTAGCCTTTATCTCTGTCCCCCATGTTCTGTGTCACTTTTCAACAAGGCACAGGTTTTAAAAAAATATGTATTTAACCCCTAGGCACATCTTCCTGTCCTTTATCCAGCTATAAATGACATCAGTCAGAGATGCTGAGTGCTTTTGATCATTAAAAATGTTTCATTGTTTATTTGGAATAATTTTTTCCCAAGGAAAAAGGTTTTGTTGGTTGTGAGTTCAAACAGTTCATTACCTTTGAAAACCACACACAATGCTTGGTCCTGTTACGCTGAAAAAGAGTAGAAAAAAAAGCAAGAGAATTAATGGGAAAGGGTCAAGAGCTGTAGATGGAGCCAAAGCAAAAATGGATCAGAAATCCTGAAAATCACTATTGATGAAACACAGTGAACTTCCCTGAAACCAGGCATGCTGCTCTCAGTTCTCTCACCCCAGAACCGACATCCACTGGTGCTGCAGAAGACTTTATTCCCATGTTTGTAACCTCTACACAAACACCTCTGAATGCAGTACATTTTTTTTCTTGTGAGGCTCAAAAGTCTTCATGGGGAAAGGTCACTGAGGGTTATTACTGATTCAGGGCATTTGAGTATTAAAATACCATGCTTGCAACTGACTCTCTAGACCTACCCACTCACTGAACATACCTGGCAGGGTGTCAGAGTAGGCTCTCTGTGAGTACTGTGCAGAGCCAGAACCATTAATGTCATCTTTTTTTTTTTAAATCACCCTTCAAGACTCACTTTTTCCAAGTCCACGTGTTTCTTCCAGTGAGGATGCTGTTGAGTAACGAATTGAAGCTGTAAATCTGTGACGATTTAAGGCCTGGCCTTTCCATGGGTTTCATGAGGCTGCCAATGCCTCCTTTGTGATGGCAGTTCCTTGGGAGCAGTCCTGAACCTTCCTTTTCCCTGCCTTGGGCTGAGAACATGGTTGGCCCTCAGCCAAGATGCAGAGAGTTGCTTATGTGGATGTTAATTTTGAAGAGGCAGATGAACAAGGATAACACGTCACTGAAAACTCTGTGGCACAGTATTTCTGATAGAGTTTATAATCCTCTGCTATATGAGCTAGCGTAGTTTTATCTTCAATGGAAAGATTAAGCTAGTTCTCTACAGAGATGGAAAAAAATGAGACGTTGCATTGTTCAATACTCCACACTGACAATAATCTGTGGGTGGACCTGGACATCTGAGCCCACAGTGACACAAACTGGGGCAGATGTGTGCCTATAACACAACTGGCACACACTCATTTTATTGAGGAGAGAGGGAATGGACTCAGCTACACCATAAGAGTCTGCTAGCAACTGCTCAGCAAATTATTGTAACAATTATTGTTAAGGTTCACTGGGAGAATTTTAAGCACCCATAAAAATGCGATATTTATTCCAATATCCACCAAAGATTCAATCCAAAAAGGTGATCATTTGCTACAGCTTAGAAGCGTATTTAGAGCTTTGTGTTCCAACTGCACACACTCCAACATGGAAGTCACTACTGAATGATCTCTGTTCTGCTGTGAGCTATGGCTTTTATACTGCAGCAGGATTTTCTTTCAGAAAACTTAGTACTTTCCTGAAGATTTGAACAAGAAATTACAAATTCAAAAGCAATAATTCAGTACTTAAGTGAATCCCACTTGGATGAGCTGCTGTTATTATTTTGTAGCAAATATTTTTGTGGCATATAGTGGCCAACTCTTTGAGACATGAAGGTAATGACAATCCTTGCTCCATGGAGCCTGCAGCTCAGCTGACGAGCCATAGCAGATAGACGAGACAAATCTGTGGGATGGGGTGGGAAGCAGGCATGATGGGGTTCCAAAAAATCCCAAACAGACCCCAGTCAGGGAATCAGCTTCCAAAATATTTATTAAGGTTTTCAAGGCTTCAAAGATAAAAGAGTCATTCTAAGCATAAACTCGCATCCCACACAGACAATGCTTGTAATTACGTACTGTTGTCTCAGCGAGGTTTTGTTTACAGTAGAAAATCTTACTGCTTTTGAATATAGTGTCCGGGAGTTGAGTTAGCAGATGTGATGTTAACTGCAGAGAAGTGCTGCATGTAGAAGATCACAATTAATTTACCAAAGGGCTGCGTATGGCTTGTCTTAGCCTGTATGGCTTAGGATCTGCGTTAAAGGAAAGTAAGGGGAAAAAGAGGAAAAAGGGAAGGGAAAAGAGGAAAAATGTCACAATCATGTTCCAACACAATGTGTTTTCCAAAGGAGTTCAACCTAAAGAGACTTAATTTCTAGATAAATTCAATGCAATATATTCTTTTACTTAGAGTTTAAGGAAACCTTGAAGACTTTTCTTTCTCCACCAGCCAATAATGGACAGAAACACCAGTAATTACTGCAGTTCAGCCAACGTGCAGTTGCTTGATGAACATTACTTGATGAACAAAGGTATTAGCACTTTGTAGATCCTTATAAGTAAAGCGACAAGAAATTTCTCCACTGCGTAGAAACAACAGTCTCCTAATTCAGGTAAATATTAGCACAAAAAAAGCTGAATTCCAAACTACAAGGGAATTTCAGCTCCAAAATCCAGTTTTAGAGTTTGCCCTCTTCCTTGTCCACTGAAAATCAAGCCCCATCAAAAGCCTGGGTACCAGTGCAAATCCTTGTGGTTATCAGATATTTCTAGTTGCCATACGACCAGGTGCACCAGGATTTACTTCCACCTGCTGCTGAAACAAGCACTGTGCAAGGGTGAGTTTCAGCCTGCGTTTTCCCAGTCTGTTCAATTATCTCTGTCTTTGGGCTCGGCTGCATTCCCTTACTTTTTCAGACTCTTCCTCTCATCCCCAGGCAGCTGCTCACAACCCACTCCTTCCTTTCTTGTTCCAACAATGTCCTTTTAAGATTCATATTCTTTTTGATCTCTGGGCTCTCAGACTTGGCAAGCCAGCTGTGTAACTGCCTGGGGCCTGGAAAATAGCATTTTCCCAACTGATTACTGAGTTATTGTTATTTTAACTTTCTTGAAGTTGTTTACCCCAGGTATCGTGTCTTGATCACTGTTTTGTTGCCCATTGGTTTCCATCTTCTCCCAGACTAAACAGCTTTCTTGGACTTAACTCTGTAAATAGTCTTCACATGCACAGGCTGAAGCATATAAACTCTTCATGAAAGCAGTATACTTAATTCCCCTGGTTCTCCAAACCACAGTAGTTAAGATCAGCTATCTAGAACGTTATACTAACAATTCCCAGATTTATAGGTTAGATCACTGGTGGAAAAGACTTCTGTGCCGCAGGGTCTCTGGCTCTTGGATTTGCTTTCCTTTGTAGGTCTTCTCAGCTCTCTGCTATTCCCATGAGTAGAAGGGTGAGGGGGTAGACGAGTCATCACCTGAGGTATTGCATAAGTAGGTATCTTCTTTCAAAAAAATCCTAGCAACCAGAGCTTTCATGCTTTGTAAATTCACTTGCTCAAATTTTCCTTTTGTTTAACATTTTCTAGTCTTCCAACACTTCTGTTTCATTCCCTTTTTCCCTCCCCCCTCCAATTTATAATACTTTCATACCGCTTCTTTTTATAAACCATTTTATACCAGGAATATTTTTCCAATATAGCCTGAGGTTTCTTACTTTTTTGGATTTCTTTTTAGAAGTGGGGGGAACAAAATACAAGAGAACATTTCTAGCATAAGATGGAGAATATTTTTAAAGAATTCTTAAAATACACTATTTGTGGGTAGAGTAACACACTGAAAACAGAAAACACTGCATCCTACTTCTTTGCCTAATTCCCCACTTCTGCTACTTACGATTAAAATGAGATGCACTTAAAACCTGAGACGACAAGCATAAATACCCAGAAGAGGAAAAAGAACTTGCAAATCCATTTCCAGTTTTCTGGAAAAATGTAGCTTAAATCAGCGTGGATGTCAGATTTAGCAGCTGACATGTACAAACAGCTAAGTTATATGGTGAACACCCCTGACACAAAGCTACAAAAAACTGCAGTGGGAACAAAAAAGGAGATAGCGCTGCCACAACTGCTGTCACTACCTCTGTCCTGTTCGGGTCCACATAACACTGTATTAAAATCTTTTGTGTCTTTTGAAACCTAAATATGCCTTTGTCCCCAGTTCCTGCTAACAAGGTGGCACACTACAACAGAAGCAGTGGAGAAAGCCTTCCTAAAGTAGTCCGGAACCATCTGGAGTTTACTTCTCTTATCAACACTGAGTGCTCTCTTCACACTTAGTGCAAGGCTGAACAGTTTTCTTCTAATTCAGGATCAAGGTGGAATTACAAGAGCAGGAGTTTTGTGGTACTTTGTAAGAAACTGCTGGAGCCACTGCAAAATCCACCCAGACAAAATATCCAAAATATCCTTTGCAATATGCAGGAAAACTATTCAACATGCTGGTATTTGTAAATAGCCACACATCACAGTCACAAGCATCTGAAGAACACATTCTTTCCAAGAAGAATGTCAATGTTAATCCGCTAAAGAGTGAGTGGGTGAGTGCGAGAGACGGTGTGAACGTGTGAGTGCAGCGGTGCAGTGTGGCTGGCAGGAGCTGCGGTGGAAGGAATGAAGAGCGGCTCTCCACCCAGCCAGCCGCCAGAGCTTGCTCACCTCCTGCCCCTGGTGGAGTCCGGCAGCTGCTCCCCAAACCTCTGGCACCAGTACGGTTGAAAGCCTTGTGCATTTGATGAACTGCGCTATCGTGACACAAAAGAGATAGATGAGAGCTGTAGCACACAAGGAACAGCTTCAGGACTGTATTTGTGCACTGACATTACAGCAGGGAAAAGTCCTTTTCCAGCCTTTGAAGGCTTTCTATTGAGCTGCTTTTGGGGTAGGATGTGGAAGCAGATTTTAGGATGCCCTTGAGGAAAAGTCTGTCCTATGTCTTCAGATTCGCTTAGGCAATGGGACTCATGAGAGAAATTCATTCTCTTTTCCCTGGCACATGACGAAAAAAATCCATCAATGTCTGAGTAGCAGAAAGAAGTAAAAGCTGTTGTTATCAATATGCGAGGCTTCTCAGAAATGGATAGAACAAGCTCTGATTCCCTTTCGTAGCTGAATAGTGAATGAGGAGGTCTGCAAAGGGATTCCCATGAAGATTTCCATCAGTCACACTGGGACGGTTTCTCTGGTGCGAACAGGCTTACACTCAACTGAGACAGGACTCAGATTTTTTTCTACATTTTCATTATACTAAAATATCTAGCAGCACTAAATAAATAGCAAACCTCACTTATTTTTTCAAATGTAAAAAGAAGTTGCAGGTCACAAAAAATTAAAAGCTCAAAGCCCTAAAAAACATTCTATGACAATAACAATGCTAAGGTCTAGAGGGATTTTTTTTTCCTGGTCTCTCAATTTGTGGCAGAAATTTTAAAACTACTTTAGTAAAGGATAAATAATCCTAATATGAGCAAAAATTAAAAGAAATTAGTTCAGCACTGGATTGTTCACAGACACTTGGTCATAAAACAACAAACAACTCATCATGCTTAACATTACTCTTCTTTAGAACATTACTCTTCTTTAGGGAACTGAGCTTTTTGTTTGCCGTAATGAAGTGTTATAATTGAGCTCAACTTTACTGGAGTAGAGCTTTTTTCTGAAACAGCTGAGAAATGGAGATTTATTCTGATTAAAAACAATGCTCGTAGCAGAATAACGGTGCATGTGATATAACCAGGTCCTTCTATGTGTGTAAAAAAATTACATTCTGCTACTTTTATTTTATACTTTCTCTTTCAAGGAAAGGCATTTAATTTTCATTGCTAATATATGCTGGGCATACAAAATCAGGTGGCAGATGAAGTGTTCTTTGTTTACAGAAAAGATTGTGTTCATGATTTTTTAATAGTGTTTGACAGTTTCATCATAAAGAAATTGAGGTCTCAACTGGAATTGTTGTTCATCATGCCTGAGGCCTGAGCTTGATTTATTCTATGACTAAACTGAGCTGATACTGTTAGAACTAATAACTGAAACTTTTCTTGCATCTTTTGCTATGACAGTGCAATGAATGAAATCCTAATGCATCAACTGTATCCCTCAGAAAACTCCTCATTACCTGAATGCAGGCTTTCCTTCCCTTGCCTGTTATTTTTTTAAGGCTATAATGTTTTATACAGAGCTACATGTAGTAGGTAAATCAAGATATAGGGGTATCTTGCTCTTCCCTCTGCATCTACAGCTCTGATCAGAGCTGATCATTTGTGCCAAATCAAGCACCGAATTACAGAACAGACTAATATGTAATAGGTACAAGAGCAAAACAAAAATCCTATTCATGCAGCTTGATTTCAGGACCATAGTGAGGTTTGTGGTGTGGCTAGATAATAAGCCCACAGGTGCAATTTAAATACCATCTTAAAAAGCACATCAGCCAGAAAACCTGAGAGGGAACAGTTCTTTAAATTGGGCTTGGCATACTGTTTTACAGCACCCCTTGGAAATCACAGAGGATAAGCCTGGAGAATGATTTTGTCTAATGGAAAAAATCAGGAGCATGTAAGTGCTGCCTTTCATATGGCCAAAAAATGTCCTCAGAAGGAAAAGGACTGTGACAGCAAAACGAAGATACGTCCCACCCAAAGCCCATCACCTGTCGGCTCACTGACTAAAGGCCAGTTCCTAGCTTAACTGCACTTCCAGAAGAGCATCAGCCCCACTGAAGTGGATTGTAAAACAACCAGTGAGTTTGGGGTTTACAATTTCTCCATTTGGATCCTAGGTATGCTTTTTACATCAGCAAAGGAAATCTGGAGACTTGAGGGCTGGTTATCATTTATACAGTGGTTTGCTTCTAGGCACAAATCAAAACCTCAGGAGAGAACAGAGTGCGGGGGGGGGTCTTTATTCTCCCTTATGCTAAAGACCAGGTGTGTAAAAGCCATGACATTTTCCCACTGAACACAATTCTTTTTTGAAGGTAAGTTTGGAGACAGAAGAAGAACGTTTTCCAACAGACATCAATTTATATGACTAATTTCATGTTTTCACCACTGCTTAAGCAATATCAGGTTGTCTTTGTACAAAAGAGAATCATAACTTCTCTCAGACATTTCCAACCTTTTCTTAACCCGCGTCCTAGCAAATATTTGTTTCTCCCTTGCTTCATGCTAAACTAAAGAGAATAACAGTCTGAATTTTAGGGGTTTTTTTGGAAATGACTTCAGATAATTTTTCAACCCAACATGCCTATATATATTCCCTTTAGCAATGGGACATACCGGAAGGTTTATGTTCTTTTAAGATATTTTTCCTGCAGTGCTCTGAACTCCAGCAAGATGCCTGCTTCTTGCACAGAAACCCCAAAGCATCCATGGCAGGAAGGCTTGATTTTCTCTCTGGGAAAAAAAAATAAAAAAAATAAAATCCATTTGGCATGATGAACCATTTTTTGTTCCAAGTCCATATTTTCATTTTGGTTCTACCAGTCATAAATGTCTTGTGATACTGAGTAACAACAACATAATCTGAAAATTATGCACAGATGAATGAGATCGTTCATAGTTGTTATTCCTCATCTATGACTTACACATTCCACATATGATGCATTTTTTACCTGCATACTCTTCCAAGGGATACATGCCATGCACAGTGGTAAATATTTTAAGGGAACCTGGTGTAATGGTGTCTTATGATGGTCTTATGATTCATCCTGTAATAAGCTGGTTTTGATTTGAGATTGTCTCCATCTTTTAAGAAGGTCTAACTTCCTATAATTATTTCTTGACTTAGTTTTATTTCCTAGACATCTTAATTCACAAGTTTTCAGTTGTTGCTTAATACAAAGCATTAAAAGCAGATTCACACCCAACTATTAACCACTTGATGTATCCAGACATTAGCTAATAAGCTAAAATTCATGTGTTGAAACAAATTCTAATTATCTGGGTCTGCCCTCAGAGGCTGTCTGAAATGAACAGAAGAGTCTTTCCCACCAGTGTTACTTCAAGTAAGTCCCAGGTCACCAACCTCCCAGAGTAGGAACCACAGTCATTTTGACTCAGTTCCACTGAGAGACTGAGCACATCAGTTTCTGCAAAGCAGTAAGATCTGTCTGCTTCCACAAGGGCTCATTAGCTCTCTGCTCAGTGCTCTCTGCCTGATCATACAGAACTGTAAAGACAGGAAGCAATCCAGTTCTCTCCTGGAGAAACACTGGGCTGCTAAGATAACTCACAGGTGTTACTTTTTAACATTTGGTAGTAGATTCTTTAAAGCATTGCTTGCACAAGACCGCCATTACACACGTCAGCCTCGGGGAGAGTTACAAACCCTCAGACCTGAATTTCTTTCTCATCCCAGCTCCTCTAGATTAAGTCAGAAGAACATTAATGGGACAGCACGGGCATTGCACTTGCCTTTCTCTTTGCAGAAGCTGGCTGCATAAAAGACCCATTTTACTAAATCTTTAATTTGCAGCCAGATTGCTTTCTCTATTGCACTTCTTTTGACCCAGCCTTTTGAGTGTTTGATTTCAGCTCTGAAGAGAATAAGAATAAAGATGCACAGATAAGGAGCTCCTCAGAACATACATTTTCCCAAAGACACAGGAGAAAGAGAATAAAATATTTCTCTGAGGAGCTCATTCAATTTTTGTTCTGATTGGAGGCTTCTGGGAACTGGCTACATAAAAATAGTTTGGTTTATACCTCTGAATTTTCAATACCAAAGGAAGTTTGATAGGTAGAATTAACTCAGTTCAAGTGGGAAAGGAACTTCATTGTCTCTCACTGCTGTGCAATAAATAATTGTCGCAGAAGAGCAGTAAGAGACTGGTTGCTTGTCCTAGCTTCATCCCATGACCTGTATCAGAGTTGTGAATTTCCAGCCTCTGTCCTGGCACAGTACGTGACATAGCTGGGGCTGTAGTTTGTTCACAGCCTCCAGGTCTCATGTTCCTTTCTTCTTCAGCATATCCAAGAGGCAGCTAAAATGCTCTCTTCTGAATTGTCACAGCACTCTCCTCAGTTGCTGTTCAGGACTCTCAGTAGCTCCTGGCTCTTGCCACAACCACCTCAAGTTCCCATCCCCATGTTGGCAAAATGAAAACCGCACCACTTAAACTATCCTTCAGCCTATGATTATCTCTGGTCAAGTCAAAAACACCTCCAAAATGAACACATAAGTCTTCAGATTTTAGTATCAGTCAGTTCCCCCTAAGAGATCCAAATGCAAAATGTGTTTGGAGAAAAGACATTCTCTGATCTCATGGACAATCAGGGCTGTCTGCATACCTTTCAGTTCACATCATCTGCTTTCCTCAGTAACACTCTGTTCTTCTGTCCCTCATGCTGAAACATAAAACCATAGCTTCCCACAGCCCCATAGTACATGCTCTCAGAGCATGTCTTTGCCAAACTTAAGGATTTTTAGGGCTAGGCTTGCCTTTTCATCACCTGTGAAGGGCCAAATGCATTTTTGGCACAGGGACTATAATTTTTATAAAATTATCTTCAATATTCTGTTAGGCCAAGTTCAAGTTCCATGATCCCACTTTCAGGTTTACTGGGGACATACCTTGGTTTTCCCATGTGACAGGAGCATTTCCCCTCATTCTTGACCTGAGAGAGAGCAATCACGTAGGAAGGGTAAGAAAATTAAAGTTGAATTCAGGGCTTTACATGGTAAACATTACGGATGAAAAGTTGTGGATTAAATAATGCATTTCATTTGTAGCAAGTCAGTAAGAGTGACAGCACTGACAGTAACAAAAGAAGAAAAGCTGAAACAGTATAGAAGAGTATGCAATCTGCTAATGTAGGAGAAAAAAAAAAAGCTAATTAAGATATTGATCCCCACAGTTAATTGCCCTATGAAATTGGAAAGCATGTTTCTAATTCAAATGAGATGCTTTGCTGACTAAATACTCGGTTCCTTTTGCTTGTCATCTCTACAAGCTGTAGTATCTCAAATGGAATAGGATGAAATCAGTTTAAGAAAGATTTGAGAGTGTCCTCCTAGAGGGGACAGGCATGACTCCTGTGCATTCACTTTTACAGGGTCTGCCTATGTAGACATATTCAGGAAAATTCAGCTGAAATAAGATGTGTATTTAAAGCATATTCTTTAAAATTGCATTCCTGTTTAGTTTGTCGTTATATGCTTATGTTGAAAATTAGGGTGTTTTAGGGTGTTCGTCATTTGACTCAGGTTAAATTATTCTGGAATAACAGTATACAGATTATCACCATTATAGTTATGACTGGGTGCCCATCCCACACATTAACCACAGTTTAACTGTTTCTTTCAGTGTGTACACAAATCTGATCTCACACATCAAAGTATTAGTGTCCTAACTTTTAATGTGCAAATATCTAAATCTTATGATCACTTTTCTCCTAAGACACAATACCAGGCAGATTTTCCACTAATTATTACCATAAGATGATGTGTAGTAAGGAAGTCCTTTTTCCAGTGCTTGATTTCTATGGGTCACAGTGAGCAGCTGACCACAAAGCCAGCTGAAAGATGCTGAAGCAAGAGAATATCTAAAATTTGAACTACATAATTTAAATATCTAAGGAAAAAGGATGATCTTTTGCCTAACTCTTTGGAAGGAGGCACAGAACTTCCTCATTGGCTTTTTGTAACCTGGAGTTTTGTTCTCCGAATTCTCTGAAGACTTGAAGTGACTTGAGCAGGCTTTACTCAGTCTCTTCCTCCCCATTTTTCTGTTCTCACCTGAAATAGCAGTGACAAGGTGATCTTCCTGCAGACGCTGGCCTCCAGCTTAGCCGCCCACTGTGCAGGCCATGCTCTTCACCTCGCTGTACAATACCTAGCACAAGTTATCTCAGGTGATTGCTAGGGCTGTTAAACGCAGCCACAATAAACCTGTCCTGTATTGTAACACTGAGTAATTTGATAAAGGTATATCCGGGCTGCTCCCAAATTCTTTTAAGCTTATGGAGACTGTTCTTGACACAACTATATTGCTACTATATTAATCTTTATATATTTATGACAAACAAATAAATAAATTTACAATAAACATAAATTCATATGTGAACTAGTTTAGTTTTCTCACGGACTGCACTATATTCTGCACTATAGGCTCCCTTCAATATTGCACGTCCAGAGTCAATTATAAGCCCTTTATGTTTCCCTAGCAGGAAGGTTAAAATTCAATTCTCTTTTATTGCAGTTTGCAAATATAATATACTCTCCAGCTGGCTTGGAAAAGCTCTTCAATTAAATCATCTTGTGCAACACTGCTTCTTAGTCGCTGGTACCTCCCTATTCAACTGACAACCCCACACTTCCAGGGTATTTATTGGTCTGTTCCTT
>VZTL01007950.1:11110-24010 GCA_013400535.1 Scopus umbretta
GGGGAGGGGAAGGGGTGGGTGGCGACTCTAACCTTTGCAAAAAACCCTACATTGCCCATTTTGGGCAAGGACCAGAAATAGATGCCAGTGGTGGCTCAAGTTAGTGAGCTGGTGAGGTGTTGTGGAGGTGTTACAGTGAAAGCATGCTCCGGGGCCTGCTCATGGATGCGATGGTCCCGTTTGCTTCTGTGCCAGCGACGGAGAAGGAATGCACAAGTTGAGGAATGCACAAGTTGATTCTTAAGCAGGCAGTCTGTTCTCTTAAGTATGGTACAAAGCTGAATCGGAGGACCTACTTGTGGACCATCTAGAGGATGGTTGTTTTGGAAGGCACTGGCAGAATGTACATAAAGCTGTTTAGAGCTTGCAAAAAGCAGACAGGAAGGCAGACAGACAGAGCCATTACATGGCTCAAGATAGGGTATGAAGTGTGCTGCCATGATTACAGATTCCTATTTCCTGCCTGGAGTAAGAAGTAAGCAAAGAATATCAGGTGGCATGCTCTTATTTTTGCTTTAAGAATTGATACAGGTTTTGATAATGAACCTTATCAGGTGCTTGCTTTGATGGCTTTCTTGTACTGTAGACTAATGCTATAGTGTTTCTGTTTAAATATTTCCCAAGACCAATGCAAAAATGGTTTACTGATTGCTTGAGGGAACTCTGTAACTTCTGATGAGCTTGTTTTAAGGTGGTTACTGCAGGAGCCAAAAGCTTTGGACAATACTTGTCAAACATCATCTTTTCATTGCATTAACCCTGTTGTCAGTGAAGCAATGCTGTAGTCAGCTAGCAAAAACACATCTGGATTATGTTCATCTTAAAGGAAAAAAAGGTGCTTATCTGGTAACTTTGTGTAAAGCAAGCATCATCATCCAAACTGAAGCTTAGTTTCTATTACAAGTTCTAGATCTAGAACTTTTTCTTAATAATCTCTTACTCTAGACTTGTCTGTGTCGCAGCAGAAAGCAAAGGGTTAATCCAGTATTAACCTGAAATTGTGGGACCTGTAAAGGGAGGATTAGTTTGTTCTTGAAGAAACCAGAAAAGGCATTTCTGAGAATGCCAGGGTTGCTTTTGCATGAGCTTCTTCCAGGGTCTGGTCTGAAGAGGTGCATACAGGGATCTGCCTTCCTACAGCGTTCTTCTAAGAAAGCAAACAGACAAAGCAGGTGTCTAAAAGGTTGTGCACTATTTTTGGGAGAAATCTGATTAATGTTGATAGGCTGTTCAGAATCTGGCTATAACCTCCTGTCAGATTATAGTTCGTGCCAAGGTCGGCTCTAAACCTGCCATCTCAGTTTCAGATGGTGTCCTATGTGAAGGGCATTTGTAGATGAGGAAAACTTAGTTTTACCTTCTCAGTCAAATTTTCATGCCTTTGTTAATAGCAGCATTTTTTTCGGAGGCAGCTGTTGTTCTTCAGCACAATCTGAGCTCTTCATGCTGTTGTCGTGAGCATAGTATTTTAGCTTTATTATGTTATAGAAACCTGTGCTTGAAATGGTTAGTCCCTTACGTGCTGAGGATCAAAATGTTTTTTTTGAAAAATACAAATATTTTTATCTCATAATACCTTTAGACAATATTTTACTTTTATCGTTAAAGCAAATTGAAGAAGTCCAAAGTACTTTAGCCAAATGGGCAGCAAAATATTGTATCTGTTGCTTATCTCCCTCTGACCACCCCCCTTTTCTATGTGCATCTTTGCTATTTGACTCTGGGGTTACTCAGAAGCTTCCCAAGCTTTGGCAGAATTGGTCTAATTATCTGCCATCTAGGTTCTTTTGATTAACGGAATGAAAATTGACTGTATCATAGTCAGTTTTCATTCTCCTGCTTGGCTGAAGCTGTAAGCAACTGTCTGTCTTTGCAGGGGTAAGTCCCAGCATTGTGTTGGTTACATGTTTTTTCGAATACACTTTTAAAATGGAAGTTAAGTTTCTACAGAAATTGGTGTTACCAAATAGAAAGCATTATCCCTCATACAAGCAGATAGCTTGAGAAGAAAACTTGGGCTGCTGAAAACTCTTCTTTTTTAATGGGCTAATCAAAGGTTGATGTGATTGAATCCTCTTCCTTCCCTCCACATTCCCCATTAGTTGTTCTCTAGTGAAGTCAGCTTCCTCACAGAGTTCTCGGCATTAGACTTTTACGTTCTCTTCAGCAATTCAGATTATATTTAGAGATTTATCTAGGAGCTGATATCAGAAATTATCTTATAAATGCTTACAAATTTTTTTTTCTTCATCAAAAACGTTATTCAAACAGGGGCTATGTTCTACTTTTTAGTTACTGGATATCTTATAAGTGATGTCAAAAATTTAAAACCTTCTTTTGTAAACCATTTCTGTTCATGTAACTCTTGTTCTCTGTTTTCTTCTAGGGGTAGCAGACGGTGTAGGTGGCTGGAGAGACTATGGGGTTGACCCTTCTCAGTTCTCAGGGACTCTAATGCGAACATGTGAACGTTTAGTAAAAGAAGGACGGTTTGTACCAAGTAATCCTGTTGGGATTCTCACCGCAGGTTATTGTGAGCTGCTGCAGAACAAAGTACCTTTGCTTGGTAAGAGAGCAAAAAAAAATACATAAATCGGATCTGTGTTGTATGTTATCTAGATGTATACTTAGTCAAGGTTGCTTAAATCTTTTGTCAGCTTCTACAACAAATGCGCAGGCAGTTATCTTTTAATTAACCAAAAACCAGAAATGTAGTTGTCTCGGTGGCATCCTTATTTTCTTTTGTATGTTAAAAAACTAGATTTATTCAGTAATGCAGGGAATGTTTGTGTGTGTATATTTCTATATATATTAAAAAAAGGCTAACTGCCGTTGTGTGTGAAGGGTGGTAATTCACAAGTGCTTGCAGAGAGTTTGCAAAATGAGTTCAGCAGCAGCAGTAGAATACGCTATGGCATGTTGCACTCGTTCTCTCTGTTACGTGTGTATAAATAGCTGTTCTCAGTTGAAAACTCTTAATGGTTGGTTGTGGCTTTTTGCTTAAGCTATGCAAGCAAAAGTATTTTCTGACGATAATTGGATGCAGTTCTGCTCATTCCTTGCCTTAATGCTCCCGTTGCCTTTTATGTCCAATGAAGTTGAAACCTAATTGGTTGACTTCAGTAGTTTATATCATGCAATCGCTGGTACCATATATTATTTTTATAATTCTTTGTGGGGGATCCATTAAAGATTTTTTTGAAAGCAAGCTAAAGTAGATGCTTAGCGTTTTCTGTGTCACAGTTGATTTGAGACAGGGCATCCAGCTGCCTTGGGAACGATACAGATAGAGAGGCAACATTTGGCCTCAGCTGACAACCCTGAAAACAGAATACTTTTCTAAAGGGCATGTGACCTCTTATGCACCAAGAAAGTGTTACCCTGCATGATATGCATGCTTCTCACCTGACCTTAAAATTCTGTTCCGTGCCAGAAGAGTGCTGTGTAAGCTATATTTAACTTGTCTGCTGAGTTTCAGAACAGATGTTCTTGCATTATATGCCTAAAGAATAGGTTCGAACCTCAGAAGTGACCTTAAGTATCACTAAAATAGCAGTGGTCGGTAATTACATTAGGATTTTGTGTGTTTAATAGTGCTTATTTGTGCAAAGCAGATATAGCTGTAAGTGATCTACAAAGTGGGCCACTGGTGAGAGCTCTCACAGCGGCTTTGTAGACGGAGGCAGCTCTGCTTGGCTTGACCTTTCGGATTCTGAAAAAGCAGCATATGCTGAGTCACAAGATCTGCGTTCCACACATGGCCTCCTGGTTACACTCTGCTAATAGAGTTAGAATTTGAAACTAAGGATCCTTAGTGTTTCTCCTTTAACCGAGAACAGTATTTTTAGAACTAGAAATAAACCCCTGGAATTGCGACGGCAATGAGCATTTAGAGTTTATTTAAAATGAAGTGAAAGGAGAGGACTTCATCAAGGACGATTCATTAGGCAATAACTTTTCCTTGCTGTTGTGCTTTAAGTCTCAATACTTAGTTTATCGGAACTGAATCTAGCAAATATTTTAAAATAAAACTGAAGTGGGAGGAAACTGTGCCATTTCTTTAAATACTATTCTTGTATTGCAGAACAATCTTGGACACGGTCATATATAAAATCTGATTTTTACTAAGATACTGCTTCGACTTACCGTTCACTAAGAGTGGAGTAGGTCCTATATATTCGCTAGAGAACAAATTCAGTGCAAACGTATTGCAGGGAACTCCCTGTATTAGAAAGGGAAACATCTGGAATAGGTGATGCTTACAGCCAGCTGGACTTCTGCACTAGCAAGCTTGATTGTAAGTTTAGCTCATTGCAAGCTTGTGGTCTGTCCAACATGTAGCTGTGCTTGGAAACTTCTGCTGGAAAAACGTTCAGGTAGAAGATGAATACTGTTCACCAGCTGGTGGTATGGGGACTTAACATTAGAGGCAAAAGTTAAGAAGAAATGCTCTAGCTGTATTTCACCCTCTTCAGGAGTGAAAGTTCTTCTGGTGCATGAGCTATCCTGTTTGCGGAAGTTAAGCGATTGCTGTTTGCTGTGAAGGACTTAGTCAGTGGACGGGTATCTTTGCAATACAGTTAGTTTTGTGGCTTGCAACCAAGCGCAGGTGGTGGCTACTTCCCAGTGAATGAATCAAGTATTCCTCAGTGCCCTCAAGCATGGCTGGGATAGTCCTGAGCATGGTTGACAAGTAGATATGTTTCTGTTCTGTCTGACTTCAATTTGGAATAGTATTTGTCTCCGAAACGTGTTTGCTTTAAACTTGTGAAGTTAGTATCCTGAAGATATGACAGGATTCTTATTTTTTAAACATGAAAATAGCTCTACAGAGCTACACTGGAGAAAAGCATTTTAGTGTTCTAATGAGAATAATGCAACAATACCTAATACTTAATTGCAAGCAGTTCTTCACTTGGAGTGGTTTATTTACAGCTGATGAGTGAAACTGTGTGGAGAGCACCTAGCACTGTATGGATGCTACTAGAATTCTATTATCTCAATGATTTTGGAATTTCAGTATTTTATGTGACTTCTGTAAATCCAGTCCTATAGCAGAATGTGCTGACATATGTTGGGATGGAAAACTGTAAATAAAGTGGAACAAAACAGGTATTTGTCAGCATAATGTGTTTACCAGCATCAAAGCAGGAAAAGTAAGTTCTACACAAAAACCGTAGTTTGTCTTGCAAAGATTTCTAGCATTTTGCTATTTTTAGTGTATATTAATTTTGGCATTATTGAGTATTTCCATTTCTCCTGATTTGTAAGCTTGGTAAGTATTTGAATAATTGGACTATGAATCAAATTGGTGAAAGAATAAAAAAATTTCTGTAAGGCTAACTCCAGTTACCGTGTTCTGTTTCCAGGTAGCAGTACAGCTTGTATAGTAGTTCTGGACAGAACAAGTCATCGTTTACATACAGCCAACTTGGGAGACTCTGGATTTTTGGTAGTCAGAGGAGGAGAAGTAGTACATCGATCTGATGAGCAGCAGCATTACTTCAACACTCCGTTCCAACTGTCGATAGCTCCACCAGAAGCAGAAGGAGTTGTCTTAAGTGACAGGTAAGATGGGAGAGGATCTTAGATTTTTAATCTGTGTACGTGAACAACTCTCAAAAGTTTGGAGTTTTGCTGCTACGGTGCTTTTTGAGTAGTGCAGTGTAGTGTGGGGGATTTAAGCATGGATCCAATCAAAGGGTCTTGTATCTGCCCCTCCACCCCCCTTTAGGTAATGTGGACATTTCTCACCTTGTAGTTAACAAACTCTGTATGCTGTTGCACAGTCTGAATGTATTGGGCTAATTATTCATTCATGATGGCATTTTCCCGTAGTCTATGGTGTGCAGTAGGCATGTTCTGATCCATGGAAAGCCGTTGCTCAATGAAGCTGCTGCAATAAGACTGCAGCTGGTGTATGCACCGGTCACCCTGCATGAGTGGCTTGTCTTACCAGTAGCTTTCGTTCCCCGTCCCTGTCTGTACCCTCTTGAGACTGGTTTGGAGTACGCTAATTTAGATATCTTGGCAGTGAGGTAGCAAGTACTTGAAGAATAGAGCAGAGGGACATGTGACTGTAACTTGTGTTTCTAAATAGCTGTGTTTCCCGCAGCATATTGTATTTGACCAAAACGAGCAAAAAAAACTGTTTGGCGGAACACCAAGCTGGGAAATGAGAGTATTAGGAAAGGACAATCTGTTCACAGAAATGAGTTGTTACAAAGGCAGACTTGTACTTGTGTCTTTCCCTAAGAATGTCAGGCTGATCCATCCTCTGACTGTGAAGTCTCACCGGTAATATAAAATTAAAAAAAAAAAATTAAAAAAATCAGCTTTCAAATATGTATTAAAATACAGCTCTCAAATGAGTGGTTATACCCTTATTAAAGTGATATCCCTCTTCTGAATACAGGAAGATGATAAAGGGATCTTCAAAGAGTGACCATAGTACGCAGGGAATGCAATAGTGCAATTGAAGTGTTGGATACAAGGTTTGGATTCGATGATCTTAAGGGTCTTTTCCAACCTAAATGATTCTATGATTCTATGAAATATCAAGGCTGATGCAGTAAGGGTTATAACTTTAATGTCAAAGTAGATCTTCTGGAAAATGTTGGTTAAGTTCTTGAAACTCTTGACCATTCTTGCATGTGATTTTATTACTTCATCATAAGACTGCAGAGAGGAAGCTAGGGTAGAACTCTGAAATTAGAACCCTTAAATAATCTAGCCTCTTTATTAGACTAAAATTAAATGATTGATTGACGTTCCAGAGCTGTAAAAGTCTTAATTTTTCTGAGATTCTATGTCATCCATGGGAAGACAAAAACCAGAAAGCACAAGGATAATTGGTAATGTCCAGTGGAAGTCAGGAAAGCAAAGTAATCTGAGTCATCACATAATAAGGAAAGAGCAAGATAAATGAGCTCCCACACTTCAATTCTGAATCATGATTATAGCTTTCTGGCTAGTTTCTGCACTTTTCTTGATGTTAATTAGTACTCAAGTGTGTTGTCTAAATGCTTCTCCAGTACTGTTTTTTTTCATTTGTTGTCCCAGTTAATGTTAAATTTGCCTATATTTGGGAATAGGCAGGCAATCTTAACGCTGTTACCCTTCCTGGAGTTACAAGTCAGTTGAGCAAAGCAGCTCTTCTGCTTTTTGGCATAGCCAATGGCATGGGATGCAGCAGTTTCTCCCTTTTAAAGACCCCTGAAGAATCTCTAAAAATGAAGGGTTTGTCATTATGCTGCTTCTGAGAATCAGATTTTGCAGCAGCATTCGTGGCCAAAATAGGTATTTTTCTCTTCTTGGTATTGTGTAATGTATTAGACATAAGTAGACCAACCGGCTGCAGTCTCCTGGTAGCGATTTCCAGACATGTTTCATGTTCCATTGCATTAGAAAGTGATTCAGAATCCTTAAGTGTTATGGCCGTTCCTGTTATGAATTGTCCTTTCAAGTATGGCTCTCTTACATATGTAAGATGAGTGAGGAGGAAGCCCTGAGCTGCCATTCTAGTTAATGGTTTCCATGGAAGTACACTTGTGAAGCGGATTAGTTTGCAGGATTGTTCATCTGGGAATTCTAAATGCAAATCCTTTGTGTAATAGCTGGAACATTACCTGTTTGCAATCACAGTTCTTCTGTTGTAGCTTTCCTGACAAGCCATCCTGGTGCAAAAGCTCCACAGTTAGTGATTATTTCTTTCTTTTGCAGAAAAACACGTAATAGTAGTGAATTACGAAAGCCGTTGACGTGCTAGTTTGACATTGCTTGGTGTCTTAGTGAAAGCTGGAGTGCTTTTCTTTAACATATCTGTCGTCTTCACAGCCCTGATGCTGCTGATAGTACTTCTTTTGATGTCCAACTTGGAGACATTATTTTGACTGCAACAGATGGACTGTTTGACAACATGCCTGACTACATGATTCTGCAGGAGTTAAAAAAGCTGAAGGTAAGTGTGCATGTTCTGAAGCTCTTGCGTGTTTTGCACTGGTTTTCCCTTACAGTTACTACTATAAGGGTAGTTACTTACAGTTTCTACTGTAAAAGACACACCACAAAGTGCTGTCATTTAGAGACTTTTCAGTTAATACCACACGTGAGCAGTAGAAAGGGACGCTGACCCCCAAGCGCCGTCTCTTGGATCTGCACCCAGGCTGAATCCAGAAGCAGCAGCTTGAGCATAAATTTTCTCAGTAGCAGCTGGTACCATGTCACTAACTAGGGATGGGAGGAAGGGGGGAAAGGGGGAGATGTTCAATAGCAGGCACTGCCCTTAGCCAGCTGCTCACACATTGTATTTTATCTGTACTTGCAGGTTGTAGATTATATACATGAAAATACAGCATTCTCTCATGGGTTATTTGAGGGGGTGAGCTGTATACTTAACAATGATTTGAAGCTTTCTTTTTTTACTGTTATAAAACAGTAATTCTAAAGTAATATGGTCTGTCTGAATTGTGGGTTGTGTTGTGCTTGAAAATATTTAATGTTCTGTAAAAACAAATGTTCTTTTTAAATAGTAAAAATACATTAAAATATTTTAATTTGGATGAGAACATTTAGCTTAAGGCTATTTACTTACAGAAAGGCAAGTATACTTAGGAGATATCAATATGTATAACTCCCTGAGGAAACTGTTTTGTTATGAAATGCAAATAAGGTTAACATGTAGAATTACAGTGCGGTTTTAAAAAAAATCTTGCCTGCTCTTACCCTGCAGCTACATAATTGAAAGGCGGTGTAGGACAGAGAATGGGTCCTTACAGACAAACTGTCCGAGAGGCCTCTGTGCATCAGGCAGACTCTTGTGTTTCCTCTCCCCTGCAGTCCCCACTATCACTCTCCCCTCTTCTCGGTGCAGTATTCAGGTCTGAAATTGAGAAGCTGTGCTGTGAAATGGAAAATGTGAGCACAAGCTGTCACAGAGGCTTTAATCTGGTTAGCAAAGGTAATGACAGCGCTGGAGATGGATCGGCATGCTGTCGTGGTTTGGAAGGGCCTGGTGGGCTGGTCGCTAACCTGCCTGGCTGGTACTTATGCTATAGCCAGATCGTACCTCTGTCTGCTGTACTCCCACCTTCCTTTTGCCGCACAGGTGTAAGGTTAGCCTGGGCGGAGGCTGGAGGTGGAATTCCCTTGTGGAAGACAGTTGAGCTCCACCTTTTGGCGTGTTTGGGAAAGGCACCGAAGTTCCCCATGAGGTTCAGCCAAAAGTTAATCATGTAAATGCCTTCTAATTCCCCAAACTGCGGGGAAGACTCTTGAAATGACAAGGCATTTTAAAATAGTTACAAACAAAAAGAGCAGTGGTTGTCCTGTTATGTTGGCTTGAGTAAGAAAAGTCTTGGAGTAAGGCAGCAGAGTTACTGAAACAGGGGAAAAAAAATGGCACTTAAAATGCAGTCCGTAGAAAGTTTGCGTGCTCAATAAATTTTTTCTCATCTAACTTCTAAAGTGCCCCTTCCCCCCCAGTGTGCTCTTGTCGATTTGGGTAAGGGGGTCAGAGAAGCAAGACTTCCCATTTAAGGTAAAACATAATTACTTCAACAGAGGCTACTTTGTGAGGGAAGGATGGTTCTTTCAGTGAGAGCTGGTAGTATAGCTATCAAATATCCGTCTTCCTCCAGGTGCGACTGTTTAGTCCATTTTGAATACTAGTCTTCTAAGTTTCTAAATTCTACAAATCCTCCAAAACCAAGTCTTGCAGCTGCTGGTAGGGAACTGAGGTCTGGACTAAAGTTGTGAAGATTTGCAGTTCTAACCCAAATTTGTAACACCGAAAAGATGGTGAGGGTTCCATTTGGAGGAGAAGCTGGTAACCAGTGCCCTAACCCGGGAGAGAGAGGTCCGACAGCTGGGGATCTGTAAAACTGACACGCATCAGCAAAACAGCTACCTGTAGACTTTCATGTAAGAATAAACTTTTTTCCTCATGAATTTAGAACTCCAACTATGAGAGTATACAGCAGACTGCGAGAAGCATTGCTGAGCAAGCTCACGAGCTGGCATATGATCCCACTTACATGTCACCATTTGCACAGTTTGCATGTGACAATGGATTGAATGTGAGAGGTAAGATTTCTCCCCCCGCCCGCTCCTCCTCCTCCCACTCCTGCTATCCTTGAGAAATCTTAAGCAAAGTGAAGTTCTGGTGTTCCAAAATCTGATAGGAAAACAGAGCGTTAAGAAATGCGGTTGGCAGTGGAGCGCCAGGCTAGCGCGCTGGGTTTGGCAAGGACCCCAGCTCCTGACGCAGGTCATCCCAGGCCCCGGCTGATCAGAAGCCTCCTGTGGGGAAGCAGCTGGAACGCAGAGAACGCAGTGCACTGACTTTTTTTTTTTTAATTTTTTGTTACTTAATATATACGCTACTGCCTCGGGAATCCTGCCTGATACAAGTTCTCCAGGCTCATAGGGAAACTGTTCTTGACTTGTTCTTTGGACTCGGGTGTGTGTGGGGGTTGTTTTTGTGGTTGCTGGGGTTTTTTAAGGTCTTCTATTATTGATGCTTTTTAGTCAAGATTCTGCCCACTCTTTGCTGGGCTTTTTTTTTTTTCTTTTTTTTTTTTTTTTCTTCTTCTTCCTCCATAGTTCTGACCCTTGTACCATTAGCATCCCTGTCCTGACCTCTCTGGTTCCATTTCTTGTGTTCCAGAAAGACACTAACACCCGGCAGCATTCAGAGTCCTGTCATACACCTTTTTTTTTTTTTTTTTAATAAATAAATATAATTCTGCTAGGAAAGATGTTCTCATTATCTCTGTATCAGGAGGGCAGGATTTCCTGCAAGACCCTTTCCTAAGGGTAGAGACAGTAGCTGTAAAGCTTGGGCTCCATGTTGCTACACAGCTGAATCATTCAGTAATGAAACTGCAGAACTCCTGACTCCAAAGGACTGGTTTGACTTCCTACATAACGAAATGCCTCTTCTCTGCGCTGTTTTCTCTAGGATTTGAGTGTATTGCTCTCGCTGTTGAGGTTTGAAAAGTGACTACTAAAAATGCTAAGTAGCTTTGGAAAGATGCGCAGTAATACAGTGCTGGAGAAGTCGCTAAAGAGGTGTTTGATTTA
Organism: Scopus umbretta; assembly: GCA_013400535.1. Lineage (NCBI taxonomy): Eukaryota > Metazoa > Chordata > Aves > Pelecaniformes > Scopidae > Scopus > Scopus umbretta. The sequence goes on from VZTL01007950.1 coordinate 22,193, forward strand.
CAGTAAATTCCTGAGAAGATACTTTTTCATTGCAGCTTGCTTGTAACAAAGCAATGTCAGGTTTTTGTACATTCAGTTCAAAAAAAACCAACCAAACAAAAAAAACCCCTAAATTGTCTGCTAGAAAACAGGCTTTCTGCTCTACTGGCTAACAACAATGTTCAAAGTTCTGTACTCCTTTTAATAGCTTGTGATCTCAGTATAGCTTAAAAGGAGAGCGCTTTTTTTCCTGTGGTAAATGTCATTTGCTGCCCTCGGTTGCATTTTGGAAAGGAGCTGGAGGAAGCCGAGTGCTTGTGTCTACACAAAACAGTTTTTGAATATTTAAATTTATTTTTTTAAAGAGCTTTCCACGGGGGAATGTTGCAGATGGTAAGAAGATGGCCCACTGTGGTTTGATGAAATAGTTTTATTTCTCTTACATTACAGGGGGAAAACCAGATGACATCACCGTCCTTCTTTCTATTGTAGCCGAGTATACAGACTGATCTGCCCGGAGCGTCAGCTTCCGACATTGTCATTATCCCCGAGCTCCTAGCTTCACCCGTACGGTTTCCTGCTGGCAGGATTGCTTTCTTCCTTCGCAGCTGATCTCAGCAGCTGGTTCTCGAGCTCGTTGCCCGTCTTGAGACACAACTGAAGTCCTTGTTAAGAACCACTCGCGTAGTACACTGGTCTTTGTCTGCCAGCAAGAAATGAAGAAGCTCAAGGCTTGAAGCATGTCTTTCAGAGCTTACTCGTTGTCCTTAAAGAGGGAGGATCAATCCCACATTGTTAACTGCGCTCGAAATGTGACTTACTTTCAAAGGAGTAGAATGGGTTTATCATCTTTCAAACTAGATACAATAGGTTGTCCCTACGAGAGGGTGTATTACTCTATTTGCTAGAAACATTCACTATTCATTAAAGGGTATGTTACAGAACACCGTTTCATAAGCATAGTCTTGTTACAGTGATAGCTGAGGTTTCGTGTTTCTAAGCTCCAGTTTTCAGGAGATTTATAACTGCTGTAAACATTCTGCTCTTGCCATACATGGTGTCAGCCTAGGAGCCTTTTCTAGTACGAGATTTCAAAAAACATACTTAGTTCAAGTTATATGGATGCAAATGTGTTTTGTGATTTTTTTCAGGTGCTTAACTGTGATCTTGAAAGTTCTGCAGATCATTCGTCCATAATGGGCCTGGTATCTGGATGTTTTGGCTGTGGATAAATTTTTTTTTTTATTATTTTTTAAAACAAAAATTTTAACTCGGTCTCAAAAAGCCGAGCTGGCCAAAGTTGAGGTCCTTTCAGCATTTTAACCCATCTCGCCAGCGCGGGATGATAGGGCATAAATGCTGCAGTGGGAGGTTGCACAAAGAACAGAGCATCCTCAACTGAACGTCTTCACTTTTGGTAGATAACTCTGTTGTTAACAAAACATGATTTGTGTTAATAATTGCCATTCTCACTTGCATAGAAGAGAATACGCTGCACCAGTTTAAGTCCAGCTGATCCTTATCTTTCTGCCTCTCAAACAAGCACCTCTTTCTTACGCTGCGGCAGCAGCAGTAAATACATAAATGGAAACTCTTAATGAATAATCAGCAAAACTTACATTTCAGTAACTAAAGTTTAGGGTTTTCGGAACGAACCTTAATGATGTTTACAGTTCTCTAACAGCCACTTCGCAATATTACATTTCCTTTTGAATTACAGTAGCTCACATTTGTTCCCCCTGTTCCAGCAAGCTTTCCTTTTTCTTTCCTGAGGTTCATACAAAAAGCCGATAGCTGTAAAGATATATATATTTTTGGTCAGTTTTTCATTAACTTTTT
>VZTL01007950.1:24443-64948 GCA_013400535.1 Scopus umbretta
TTTTTTTTTTTTTTTTAATTTTTTTGTTAAAGAACGAACAAATTTGGATTTTGATTTACAAATCATGAGTTTATCCCTCACCGGACACACCAAAGACCAGTAAAGCTTATAGCTTTTCCATCTGTTTATAAAGCAATACTGTATTATAAAGAATTGATATTTTTATCACATGCTTGATTGTTTTTGTTTTAAGATGTGCACTCTAAACATATCAAACCTAATTTCTTCCTATGAACTTAAGCTGTCTGCGCACAACAGATTTTTGGAAAAGGAAATGACAGGGCCCGTACTATCAAAATAATTTTAAATGATGCATGAAGCAGTAACACTTCCTAGGAATTAGATTATTGTGACTATTGGGGAGAGGAACGTACAGGAAAGGTGTTCCATGAAATGGAAGCGTGGGTGAGCAGAGCACAGGCTGACTTTCCAGCTGCTGCAGAGGGAGCGTGCCTGTTCCCGGGAGCCGGTGGCTCCGGAGCGGTGAGCTGGAGGGAAGTGTTTTACACACCAGTAACCACAACCTAACGGGACGGGCGGGAGTCGGGATTTCTGCAGCAGCGTTGCTGGGTGTTGGGGTAAAACGGCGTTAAGATGGGGTGAATTGGAAAAACTGTGGTTCCTTGCTACTTTTATGGCTATCTTTGGGAGACCTGCAACATACAGTTTCCCTCTAAATGTGCAGTAAAGAAGGCAGGGCTGAAAAAACAAAACAAAACCAGATTTTGGGACCAGGCGGTTCTGACTGAGTCAAGGAGAAGGGAGAGGCGAAGGTCTGGCGAAGGCGTTGAGGGATTTTGTGATGGAATCTCCATCTCTTGGTAATGGACATCCTTTCTCTGGGGAAAAAATCCAGATTGTGTGTGTAGAAACTGGCTGTATGAAGTAGTTTCTTACAAAGATAGCTGAAATAATGAAGCAAATCTGAGTCTGTATCTAATGAGGATGCTTTTTCATTGTTGTTAAAATGAGACTATCATCTATGCTTACCTAAGAGGCAATTATGTGAATTTCATGTCTGAGGTATAACTTATGCAGGAATAGTTCTGTAAATACATTTAAATGAATTGTAAAGATATTTAATAAATATAGTATTTATACTAAAATGTGTTTTTTAAAGTAAAGTTGACGGCAAAACCTCTTGGTTGTTAATGCAGTGATGTCACTGGTGTTCTCGAACCCACATTGGGACGAAGAGGCGGGGAGCGGGAAAAGGATAACGCAAACCTGAAACACAAGCGCCTCAAGCTCGTGGTTTCAAAAGGTGCTTTTATTTTTTTTTAAATGCATTTCTGTGACAACTTTGGCTCTTCAGTTAAATGTTGGCTCTGCAAAGTTTCTGTAAAAATACCAGCTGTGACACAGCACTAATGTGTTTGGCGATGACAGCGTGGAGGGGTTTATTTTTCCAGCGCTCTTTATTTTACAACAGCAGCTGAATTTGCCTTGAAGTGCTAACGCAGTTTGAGTTCTCCAGCGCGAATGTACGGGAGAGCCGAACATCCAAAGCAGTGTACCTACAGGACATGGCACACTAATCTCCATCTAGGCAATCATGACCTAAATTTATATTGCCTTATGACAGCATCTAACAGTTTTAGAACGACCCGTGCTGGTGGCTAACGTAAACAGCAAATAAACGCTTAACGTGTACAGACACGGCAGGAAGTGATAAAGTACTCGGTACCGAGTTGAGTTCTGTCCTTTTCTTACATTTGTCTTGCCAAAAAAAAAAGGAATGGGCACCATTTGAGTAGGATTCCCACTTTCCAGACTGAGTCTGTATTCCTGAAATGCAGTTCACTGCACAAGCTCAAAATACAAATAGTTTCCATCGAGATCTAACCTGCTGAAGAACTGCAATCAAACTTCTTTCTAAAACTAGAAGCAGCTCCACATTTGCCGTGTCAAACGTGCTTTTGTCTTTCAAGGCAGTCCCCGGTAGCCTTGGATCCAAATGCTTCGTGTTACTACAGAACCTGGGAGCTCCGCACATTGCTAAAATCCTCTTCGGTGTCGCTAGCTGTTGCTAAACTATGGAAGGTGTGACTGATGGCATCCTTCTCCTTACAAGAAACTGCTCCAAAAAATAAGGAATGGAACTGGAAAATGCAATATTTGTAGAAGTAAGAAAGTGCATGTGACAGAATTTGGGGGTTAATTTTTTCTGAAGCTTTTGCCACTTGAAAAGCACACTTTAAAATCTTTATCCATCTACAGCGTTTCCTAGAAACACACACCTGCCATCTGCAAATATTTCCAGCTGCACAGTTAAACGTGGTCGTGGCGTTTTTTGTCAGCTATACTGCCACGAAAGCCGGTTCCGCTGAAACGCCACATGGAGAACCGAGTATCACCGTGTAGCAACCCACAGGCTACAGGTAGCTCAATGCCGGCGAGGGTACTGCGCTGTAAATAGGATTGGGAGCCGCCTTACCGTCTGCCGAGTCTCCGTTGCCTCTCCTTCCAGCACTGCATGGTGCTCTGCCTCGGTCACGGCTGTTCCTTCCGCGCCTGTCAGATCCTTCTTTGTCGCTCTGGGAATACTTCTAATCATCTCCTCTTTTGCCAGAGGACTTGTGGGTTTCGCTGACACGGTGTTCGGTTCATTTCCATTCCCCCGTGGCTTTTTGGAGGCAACTGCTTCAGCATTGCTGTCTTTATCCCTGGAGGTTTTTTCAGATTTACCCATAAATGTCTTCGAGCTGGATTGGAGAGAGTAGGTCAGGTTAGTAACTGGCTTTTATGTGGTTTTGTTAGAATGTCTTTATTTTCTCTTAATGAACAGCATTACGGCTTTAGAGGCTCAACACGTATCTTCCCCTCCTACTGCAACAGAACCCCGTGGAGATAAAGGCCAGCAGAAGCTAGCGCAGAGCGCTCTCTTGCACCAAGTTTTATTGCTCTGTATGATGCCAAGATCTTCCTGAACCCGTCTAGTTCAGGGTTTTCCTATGAACAAAGACTCCACGATCCGTACAATGCTTACCAATACCCTGCAAGAATGAGCAGATCACTTCCTTTCTGTCTGAAATCTGACTTGTATGGAAAACTAAACTTCCATTTCCCATCCTCTTAAGGGCAGCCTGCCTCCCTCGCCCGCCCCTGATGCCCACCGCTACCTTTCCTGCCGCTGTGAAAAGCAGGGAGGCTGCTGGGAAGCTGTCTCCTTTTCGATGTCAGACAAGGTGGCCAAAATAAAGCTGGCTTCCAGCACCGTACCTTCAATGCTGAAAGCAACTGGTCTAAACACAAACATCCAGAGACGTTACAGCATGCGTAATGACACCTACTGTGGGAGGAAACACAGCTCGTGCAAGTCTATACAGAGAGATTAAACAGTGCTGCCTCGGAAAAGCTGGAATGCTCGTGTATTTGCTGCTGAAGAACAGGAGATGGCTTCCTGTTACAGATTTAAACGCACCAATGAGCAAACGCTATACGATATTCCTCTTAGTCACATGATAGTTTTAAATATGTAACTGTTCAAATTGTATTTTAAACAGAAAATGTATTCTTTCTTTACACTACTAAATAAAATCACGGCATGCATTAGACTGAGAGCCTGAAGTGTCCAGGCAACTTCTATATAGGTGCTCGTTAGTCAGCGTGGCTCGCTTAGTAATGCCGATGCCTACGTTAAATGCTTTATGCATAATAACAAACTATTTAACCCTGTATCGCAGATTAGAAATACAGCTTTTGGTACGAAATGAAAAATCTATTTTATTGTTCCAATTCAATACTCATGGAGTAACCTGCAGACAAAAATCGCCGGTAGAGTGGTAACTGCAGTAGTTCTAGCCAGGTATGTTCCGAAACGTACTTTCCAGATACGTCAAAATGGATTGAGACAGGAACGCTGGTAGCTTCCGAAAACGCTAGCAGTCCCTGAAAAGAAGGGGTGGGTGGTCAAGAGCCATTTTAAAAATGGAGGGTCAACATTAGAACGTAATCCTAGCCGTGTTTACCAGCAAAAAGAGGGCAAGAGCCTACTGCTTCTAGAATACATTTCTTGCCTTCCCTGCCTGGAGCTTTGCCAAGGAAGCTTCTGCACGTGGAACTTCTGTGGCCATGATGCTTTCTCCAGTAGAGTTACAGTGTGGCTGCCCAGCACTGAAAGTACATTTTTGTTGTTTTAAAAATGTCTGGCTTGCCTTTCAAAGGCTACTGTGCGGGACTCCATAGGGTCCTGAAGACCTTTTAAAGCTAACCCTCAACCAGCTGGTAAAATGCTGCTGCTGGTCAGGAGGCCTGGTGGAACGTCTCCTCGGCCATTCTGCATTGTCCTGGTCAAGTCAGGCACATTAATGGCAAATTTTAAAGACAAGTTCTTACTTTACCCTCAATTCTTTAAGGCAAAATGTCACTTCAGAATCTACTCCAACTTGAAAGTAGTCAAATTCATCTGGATTTAGTTGTATTTCAGTAAGCATTGTCTTTGAAAAATCTGTTTAAAATAACAAGAAAGTCAAGGACTCAAAGGAGTGAAGTTTGAACACAACAAAACTATGATTATAACCGTGAGGTTTTTACATCAGCATCGTTTGAACGAATAATTGTATCCGTGTAGCTATTAACAGTAATAAATGTATGTTTATCTAAATTTATTTCATAACTAAGTAAAATAAAATCCTCAATCTATTTACAGATTATGTAGATTTAAATGGCTTTTAACAGAACCTATTTTATGTTCCACCATGTGATCTAACCTGATACCTGCTGCCCTTCTCGCAACTCTGCTTTGTCAACAGGCATTCAGCACAAATAGTATTACCAGCTGCTTATTGTTGCATAGATGGGAAGAGCAAAAAGCAGCATGACATTAACAGATTAATTGTAATTGCTGACAATCATCAGAGGACAATGAAGGTGGACTTAGGTTCTTTGTCTTCAATTATAATCTCTTCCGGATACGTAAGTGGCAACAGGAAATGGGCTCTTCAGTTTCAGGTATTCAGTTGTTGCTTGTTATCATTAAATTAGTCCGTACTTGTTATTAGCTGTGTGCAAAGAAAGTAAGGGGGTATTTCCAGGATGCGTTATAGTCTCAAGGGCATTCAGAAAAATGTTACAGCAGCTTAAACAGTACCCACTTATCCAGTTCTCTTCCAAAGCCAGGCTGCTAACAAAGTATGAGGAACTGTTCCCAGTCTTCTGTTTCTCTGCTTAAGGGGTTTTGGGTTTTTTTTTAATCTCAGCCTTCAACAAGGCCCCACTGTGTGTCTGAATATTATCTTGGAACGTTCCTTAAACTGTAGAAATACACACTTACAACGCACCTGCCAGCTTCTGCAAGGCAGAGCCTACCACATGCAAATGAAAACAAGTCTAGGCAGAAGGTGTAATTTCTTTCTTTGAAAATTAAACCCAAATGTCGAAAAACCCAAGCCATCACCAGATGTTCAAAGGAGAGGTTTTGTTTCAGTGTGCACAGAACATTTGCTGCAGGCAGTATATCGCATCACGCACTACAGAAGAGCAATACTTGTAATTCCTCCTTTTTTTTCCTTGACTGTTTTTTTTGGTATCCCATTACATTTTTTACCTACTTTTTTTTTTTTTTTACTTTCTTTAATAAGCCTTGTAAGTGTATGCTTCTAAAATAACAACATTTGTCATTCAAAAGGTAATCTTTTTAAGTGCCTTTTTATTTTCAGTAATCTCTTCCCTGTTTCAGTCCAGTCGGTTTCCACCACTTAATCCTTCTGGCTCTCCCTGGCTTTAGCCTGTTCTCAGCACAATCCCCGCCCCTACGATCTAGGCAGTCATCTTTTTCGAGGTCATTAACCTCAGCTTTGGTCATAAGCAAGTATGGAAAGCATCCCTTTATTATATGATATACAAGAAGCTATACTTCAAAAACACAATTATATCTTTAAAATTAGCTCGAGTCACACACCAAGAATCTGGATTGTTCTCCATCTCAGATGGAGATCTGAAAATGGCAGTGCGCAGCGTAACTGCGTTAAGCCAGCTAACACACTGTATTGCCCTGACACTAAACATACTCCGTAATGATATCAATTCTATAATTACGGTACTCAGATTTAAATAGTTCATTTTAAAACATAAAATTATCTCCTTTTTCCTGTCTGTTGCCGTCTCTTGCAGCGCAGTAATTACCTCTGTTCAAGCCTACAGCAAGTGGCGTAATTTATTTCAACTGGCTGCTCCGTCTGGTATCTGCCACTGATACCAGGAAAATGTTATTAAAACCATACTTTCTTAAAATATATTAAAACCAGAGGGTGGCAGTATGACTTAAAATCTCTCTGTATATGTTCCCTCTCTTAGAAATACAATTCGGCCATGAAATGCATTCTCTCTTTATGTTGCGATAGTTAGAATTCTTTCAGTTCACCTCTTTTAAAGTCCCAATATTGTTTCATATTTTGAATTTCCTTACCGGTGTCTTCCTCAGTGTAACTCTTGAAACAAACTTTCATGGGAGTAACCGATAAGGTTACTTCTTCTTGACTGGATGGAAAGTGAATCATTATATCAGCCAGCAGCCTGTAAAATTTTATACAACATTAAAACAATTTTACATGCCACAAATTACTAGCTAGCATTTGTTACTCACATTAGAACTTAAAATTGTTACTTGGCAATAGTGTTGGAAAAACTGCCTTTGAAATGTGCACCCCTTAAAGCGTGCTGTCTCTTTTTAGTTGATTTATGTAGCAATAGGTACATAAGAAATCTAAAAATGCTAGTAATTACAAAAGCAAATATGTTCATATTTAATGCCTGTGTATGCTGCTGAATCAGTCTTATACGTATATGTATTGCTGCTACCTTTCTATATGCATATATCACTGTTTTGAGCAAACCTGAGCATCCTATGCTCTTCATTCAAAAGCTTGCAGTTTTACAAGTTGCATAATCTTTTTACAAACACAACACCTAATATCTATACAGAGATATCTTTATCCACCTTTAACAGTTGATTATTGTGACAAGAGCTCCTGCGCACAAGAAACACTTTTACGAGAAATGCTGTCAGGAAAAGCACAGTCTAACTGTTCTTTGCCTTTGCGTGCAATGACAAGCCAAATCTTGGATTCTACCAGGAGCTGCTTTTCAGAGCAGAACTTTTGCCTTACTGCATTTAAAAAATTGTACTTTTACCACTGGATTCTTTGCCTATAACATTAAAGTACTACTTTATTTGCCCTAGGTGGGAGTAGCTCAAAGGTGTGAATTCAAATTACACACTTCTCGAAGTTAGACTGAGTAGCATTAATGGCAGAATGATACAAATTTCTGAAGCTGCAATGTAAAAAAATCAAGCACTAGGATACAGAATTTAGGAATTTGCCATTTTTGACTGTGCCTAAATCAGATAATTTGATTAATGACTATGAGAGCAGTATTGCCTCCTGTATTTTTTTTTTTTCCCAGAAAAAATATTTTTGTATTCATTACCTGGAGTGGACTTTAAGTATGTTTGGACACATGTGCTTTGCAAAAACAGCCTGCAACGGATCACATTCTTGAAACGTCAGATTATATGTTTTTACAACACCTAAGTATAAAGGATATGAACAAAACTCAATGGTGGTCTGTAATTTTATATGCTTTATCGGTATTATTTGTTCTTTTAGGAAATCTCAATAAAGTAACCGACTTATTCTAGCTGTGTGGAAATAACTCACCCACAAATAGAAAACTGAATTAACTTGCTGTCTAAGACTTCCTTTATCCTATTAGTTCTGCCCCTCCAGCATCTGAATTTTTTAAGAATCCACAAGAAATAAGTGAACAGCAACAAGTGCAACAAATGCAGAGGAAAAAGAGGCTTCAGTACTTAACTGGTATAATACTAATAAATGGTGGTGGAATACAAAAGGCAAGCCCTACAGATCTCTATGTATTTCTAGATAAGCATGAACTAAGTGAGCTTAACTGTCTTGAGACATAATTCAATATATTATCTCATTATTAGTAATACAAGCTAGATTTTCAATAACATAAAACACTGCCTATTACTACATGACACAGCTCAGCAAGCTATGGTGATACCTGATGGTTCTTTATGAGTTTTGCAAAGACTGATGACGATGAATATACCTGGTGTTCTGCTGGACTGAGGGTGTCAGACCTGTTACTGTGTTGAAGAACTGTAGGTATTAGAAGTGGAAAGACCCAGTAAATCCCCTAGTTCAAACACCTGCGAAAATGGGATTTCTTTCCCTTTCCATAATGTGTGTTTTTTCAGAATTTACTCCAGCCTAGCTCTAAATTGTAAGCAGCACGCTGACAATTAATATATAGCATGCATTAACTACTGAACTGAAGAACGCTCGTCTGATAAAGCCTGTTATTAACTTCATTTTAACAAGGTGATGCACACGATAAATATAAATTATGATGTGAAGAGCCTGAAAGTGTTTGGCATAATGTTCCATCAATAACATTCAGTTAATAATTACACTAAATACTGTGTTGCCCTGCTGTTTTAAACTGCTTTTGTTTCTGTAAAGTCACTTTATGTGTAACGTACCATGTTTGCAGAGGAGCTGAAAAGTTACGTGATGATCATTAATATCAGTATAAATGCTGCATTTCTCTACGTTCCTTTCCAGCGCGTTTACACATCTAAACACAGGAAGAACTGACTGTAAAAAAAAAAAAAAAAAAAGCACAGAGGTTACTCACCAAGCAATTTTGCAATATTATTTCCCTAGTTTTGTACAGTTTATCTCCAGCTCCTGCTTTCCTGCTTTATGTCTTCCCCAAAATGCTTCGTAAGCAGACACTGATCCTCACCATCCTCACCCACTACTGCAATACAAGGCCAACAGATCTGTTTGCTAAACATCTGGCCAAAGCTCTCCTGCCTCACACTGCTTTTGAAGGCTATAGGAGAAATGCTCCAGAGGCAGAAAAGTGGTATTCCTTCACCCCGAAATTCAGCTGGTTCAGACTTTGGGAACCACAGGGCACACAGCTCAGGAAGTACAACTTCTAAATGTAATTAAATACCAACGTGCTCTTTTGCAGAATTGCTCAGAAGCGCTTGCATTTAGAGCCATCTACGTGCCTCTGTGAGCTTCCCCCTATAATTTAATTTGGAAATTGGGCCAATTTGCTGCTTACAAAGCCGTGCGTAACAATCCATTAAAATGTACCTTAGTTATCAATTTACATGGGAGGGATAACTGTTTTTCCTTCTGACATGGCTGAGACACAGCTGTCCAGCAGTAATGTTGAAAAAACATAGATGAGAAGAAGACATATGCATATGCTGACCTTGAAGAATTCACTGATCTTAAGGCAAGCTGAAAATGTAAGTAAAATAGTTTATTAACGCAAAATATTTCGTATCGAACCTTTAACAAAGAAGCCATCTCTGTGCTTCAGTACCGTACCCAAGCCACAAAACCTTTAAATGTGTACATCTCAAAATAAATACAGATGCATCATGCATACAATCATGTTCAAACTTATCACCTTCATTATTACTGGTCAGAAGTCACAGGTATAACACAGGCATAGGCATCCAATCTACAGCTGTCCCTGGAGTGCGAGTTACCTAAGCACTTAAAGCTCAGCTTGCGTTTGAGGCATTTGAAGGACTGGAGCTTATTCTAAAACAATCTTCCTATACAGCCATCCACATGATATGTACAAATGAGCAAACACACTACTAGCACCTCGAAAATTCTTCAGGTATAAAAAGAAATTGCGTCCACTTCTGATTTTCCAGCCTCCCAGCAAGTTAAGGAGAGTTGATCACCTTTAATGAAGAAACCTCTCGAGAAAACCCCAATTCTGCTGGAAATGGTGTTTGATTAATCAGAGGCATATTAATGGACGTATTCTTCCTGTTGAGTCATACCGGTACAAAAACATGTTGATTAGAGGTAGCTTCCGATGTGGTACAAAACATAAACCTTTTGACCCATGACAACAGAAATAAACCCCTCGGTATTAATCTGGATGTCCTGGACAAGATTCTGCTTGGGGAACAAAAAATTGAAGAATACTAGGGGCAGAGTAGGAATGAATCTTCCATAATGTAATTTGCAGAATTACAATTACAGAATATAGGGCATTTGTCCATATTGAAAGTGAAGGAAGCGGAGAGAGACCGTAACTCGGACTGAAGGGTACCTGTAGGAAAACAACACAATATCCAACAACATAAATACTATACTTCTAAGAAAGATTTTTAAATTACAATAAATCAAATTCACTTACACCTTTTTCTATGGGGTCAAACCAAAATTCATCACTAATACGTGCTAAGGCATGTATTGCTCTTCCAAACACTAGCAGGAAAAGAAAACAGTGCAATATGCGTTCTAAGTTAAAAAAAAAGTTATACTGCATTTTCTCTAGAATAATTTAAGAGGAAACATTAGAAATTTCCTGCACGTTTCAAAGAAAACTGATGACATGGTGGAAAACATTACTCTCTACTTTTTAGTAGCACAAACACCTTGATGTTTTCAAAAGCTGCCTCTGACGAGGCGCACCTCAAATGTCATCTGTCCCTTTGCAGCAACTGGCGTGACCCAACGTCACTGCAAATGAATTCACTCTAATCGGACAAAATGCCACTGAAGTTAGAAATTACATTTTGTAGATGGCAACAAGTTTGAGCAAGTGGTAAGCAGCGGGACATCTGTAAAGATGTAGCCCTAAAAACCACAGAAGAAACCAGCAGTGGCTCTCAAAATTTGCCTCCGTGCACCCTGGCACTGGCAGAGCAGCGTTTTGCGTGAAATGCCGCACACAGGAGGTGTAGTCGGGCCTCTGGAAGTAGAACGGCAGGGACAGGGAGGCGCGCAGCTAAGCACTGGCTTCTCCACCTGACAATACCACCAACCCAGCCCCCTGCTCTCTAATCTGAACAGCTTGCAGAGGCTGCACGTTGCCCCACGAAAACGCCCTTGTCCTCCTGCGGATGAGGAACGGGCAGCGCCTCAGCTCTGCTGCCACTCTGGCGGAGCTGGCCACAGCTCCCGGTGCTTCGTGCCCCACTCTGCACCGTCCGAAAGCCCCCCACGGGGAAGCCCACCGAGGGCAGCGCCACGGGACCCCAGGGTGCCAGCCACACGTCCCCCTGCCCGCCGGCCCTGCTGAGCTGTACCGCCCTGAGGCGGCCCCGCGCTGGGGTGCCCGTTTCTCCCACATACACCCCTCTGTCCCAGGCTCGCTGCCTCCCCTGGGGCCACAGGTACCTCTGAGATGAGCCCCCCCAATGACACACTTCATGGCCGGCCGCCGCGCCCTTCCCCTCACACGACGCCGGCAGAAAAGGCGGGAACCGCCGCCCTGCGGGCGAGGGGAGGGGTTTGGCGCTCTTCAGAGACCCGGATGTAGCCAGAGGGCTGGCTGCGGAGAAACGCGTTGCCGGCTAGCTTGGCCCTTCGGAGGTGCCGTAGCGGGTGGTTGGCGCCGGCCTGGCTTCCGGGAGGAGCGGCGGCGGCGGCTGGTGTGGGGGAGCGCGGCGCCGGGCAGGATGGTGAGCGGCGGCCGCGCCCCGTCCCCACCCCCGGGGCCCTCTCCCCGCCGCGCCGGGGGCGCCCTGGGCTCGCTTCCTCCGGCCGCGGCCCGTCGGNCCCCGGCGGCGGAGCGGCCGTGCTGGCCGTGCGCTCAGGGGCCGCTGTCTGCCAGTCGCCGCCCAGAAACGCGGCTGTGGCCGAGCCGAGGTGGATGGAGGGGCGGGAGGGGAGCGGCGAGCGGAGGTGAAGCCCCGCGCGGAGGTGAAGCCCCGCTGAGGGCCCGCCGGCGGTAAGGAGGCCGAGCGGGGGGGCAGCTCCGGCGGGAGAGCGGCCGGGGGCTGCGCGCAGGAGCCGGCCTTGAGTGACCGACCGAGTGATTATTGATTTTTGTTAACGCTTCTTTCATAACATCCAGCAATTCATTAATTATGATTTGCCTGTTCATTTGGCTGTTTTTTCTTTTCTGTTGCTTTCTTTTGTTTAACGCTGATCATGTTTCACCCTGTTTTTTCATTCCCCCCTGTCTGCAATCAACTTCTTCATTCCAATAAAAGGCTGGGCACAGAGTAAGTTTCCTCCTCTTGGCTGTTGCTAACACCGGTGGTAAGGGCTTGTCGACGTTGCTAGAGGATACGAACGTCCGATGGTACATACGAATATCTGGGCTGCTGCTCAAACCACGCTCGAGATCGCACCTAAATCCCTCGTTAAAGCCAGATGTTGTAATATTCTTTGCCACTATTTTGTGTCGCAGATAGCTGTGATTATTCGACACGCTTCAATGCTTTGAATTTGTTTCTGTTGTTGTAGCTTGCCAAGCTTTTCTTTAATTAGTAGGAGCTGAAATGTGATTTGGGGGGAAATATGGGGCCTGCCAGTTCGTCAGCGAAGGAAATGGTCTTTGTTGAATGCACAGGGTCTGCTGACTTCAGTGGGGTTACGTGGTTTAAGTGACAGTATAATTTTGTTAAACATTAAATACGTAACTGGTATTGTGTGTCTAAGTCCCTTAAGGGTCATTAAGAGAATCTGTCTATTGCCACTTTAATAATCAAAGTCACTTGTTACTCATTTTTGGCTTTGCATTCAAGTATATCATCTCTAGACTGATGCTAGTGAGGGCATTTTTCACTGAGCACTCTTGAAAGACCATCAAAAATGTGTTGGTGCCCCCCCCCCCGGGTTAGTTTTAAATTGCTAGCTCATTGATGAAAAAACTCTTGTATTGCTTTACCGATACTTTCAACCGTCTGTTCTCCAAAGATGCATGGCTTTGATGACAGCACTGAGATGTTCTTAATCTAAAAAAAAACCCCCAAAACCCGAACAAAAAACCCACCCAAATTCCCTCTGCCTTTTTTGATGACTGTTGGCGTGAAGATAGCTGCATGGCCTAAAAATTCAAAAAGCGAATATTAAAAAAGGTATTTTCTTGGCATAGTTACTACTGCTTAGATATGTATCTGGGCTTTGTCTTTTACAAACACATGGCTGTCATTTTAGGAACTGTCTTACTAACAAAGCATTATGGTTGGAAGATAAACTGTCTCCTCTAATATGGAGCTATTTATCAAGTTAACAGGGATGACTGTCTCTAGCACCAGTGTTTTTACAGTGTAGTGGCATAACACCCCGTGCTTTATAGAGCTTTTCGTGCCCTTTTTGCATAATTAATTTATTGCTGTGTTGCTCGCATTAATTATTTCTTTATTTGCAGACTTAAAGCCTGTGATATTAAACTGTGGTCTTACTTCATCTGAATCCTTAATTTTGAAGCCCCCATTAAATTTGTATTCTCCTTGCATCTATTGTACTGAAACTATGAATATATAGATCTGGTAATAGAACCACTGTGTGCAGCAGTCTGGCTTATCTCTGCAGTGCCCTGGGGTGGATTTTTTGTGGGGTTTTGTTGTTTTGTTTTATTTTGTTTTTAAACTGTTAGTCTTATCCTGTTGTTCAGTGGTTCCTACAGTATGGACTCTGAACAAATCTGCTATTCTGGTCAGCTATTAACACATGTTGCAAATTTGCTTTTTTTTTTTTGATAAGGAACAAAACATAAGTTAGTTAAAGTAGAAAGAAACTTGGATGAAGAGTGTTAAAGGGAAGTGGCCACAGTTTAGCCAAGTCTGTACTTGAAAACATGTACCAGAGATGTCCTATATGTTTTGAGGTTTTTTTTCATGTTTAAGGAGGAAAAAAAAGCAGGATAGTTTATGGTAGCTCCCAAATTTGTGTAAAATACATCAAGTAGTAACACATTTCTGTTGTTATACCTTGCAATGGCTTTCAGCAACGAAAGAAATTCTGTAGACTGTTGTGTTTGTAAGGCCCCCCTCTGGATAAAGTTCTACATTAGTAAGTGCCCTTGTTTTCCCTCAATATAGCAATGTTCCATCATCATTTCATTCTTACTTTAGTAGCTTTTACATCAAAATGCAAAGTTATGAAACTGAAGAAAACATTGCAATGCTTTCTGTTTGCCAATGATTCTTGTCTTAATGAGTACCTGTAATGATCTTTCTTTCCTGCCATGACACCTGATAAGTTGGTGTTAGTATTAGGAGATCTTCACATTCCACACCGATGCAACAGCCTCCCAGCCAAATTCAAAAAACTGCTGGTTCCAGGAAAGATCCAACACATCCTCTGCACAGGAAACCTCTGCACCAAGGACACTTATGACTACCTCAAGACTCTGGCTGGGGATGTTCACGTTGTCAGAGGGGACTTTGATGAGGTAGTGTCCTCTATTGACAGTGACCTTTTTTTGTGCATCTTTTACATAAAGGCAACATTTGGGTTATTTGTAATGCAAGTAAAAGTGGGCAAACTGAGGTTATGTGCTACTAAGAGCATGTGAAATGAAAACTGGGCAAAAGAGTTGGGGTTACAATCAATACTGTAAATTGCACTGGAAGTTCTGGTCTGTCATCGGTATGAATAAAAGTCATTTGCGTAGTTGGCTATGTCTAGGACTCCAGCAAACAGCACCACTGTTCTCAGATCTTTGGAGTTCCTTGCATCCTACCACATTCTCCACAGTGTTCATAAAAGCAGCTTTGTAGCTTTCATTTTGTAGCGGTAGGGCCAATGACATTGACTATTTCCATAAGCTTTCCCCCTCTCTTCTTGGTGTTGCATAGAGATTGTAAAATATATATCTGTGCATCTAATCTGTGTTGTTGTTTTTATTTTTAGAACCTGAATTATCCTGAACAGAAAGTTGTAACTGTTGGACAGTTCAAAATCGGGCTGATTCATGGCCATCAGGTTATTCCTTGGGGTGATATGGCCAGCCTGGCACTGCTACAAAGGCAGTTTGATGTGGACATCCTAATTTCAGGACATACACACAAATTTGAGGCATTTGAACATGAAAACAAGTTCTATATCAATCCAGGATCAGCTACAGGAGCTTATCATGCCTTAGAGAAGTAAGTGAAGCGTGGGAAATACCTGCGGGGTGTTTCTTTTTGATAACAAAACGGAACTACAAAACTCACTCTAAAGGTTAATGTGTACGTTCTCGACGCGGGGGAGAGGAAGGGTCGGTGGTACTCGCTAAGTCTCCTGGACTGACGCAGATGAGAATGAAATACTTAAATACTTCAGATCTGATGTACTGTGCTTACAAAATTCCTGCCTTTTTTTCTTAGATTGATTTCTGTAAACTAGTGGTGAAACACTGCTAAGGTGATTATATATACACACTATTAATATGAACTTTTTCCTCTCTTTCCAGCAACATCATTCCTTCATTTGTGCTGATGGATATCCAGGCTTCTACAGTAGTTACATATGTCTATCAACTAATTGGAGATGATGTGAAAGTAGAAAGAATTGAGTACAAAAAGTCTTAAAAATGTATTTGCTTGTCTGGTATTTTTACCATCTCATTCTGAACTGCAAGTTACTACAATACTTGATTGCTAGTTTACAGTACTACACTTACTCGCTAACAGCTTAACAATGTAGCTTATTGGTAATAACTTTAAAACAACATTGTGTTTGCTTTTCTCTGTATGAATTGGTTTGTAAAATATTCCATTAAAATAACTGTTTAAATACTGTTCCTTAATGTTGTAATAAACTCCACTTCGTAGAAAAACTAAGCTTTATGTTGTTGGTGGAAAAAAAAAACTACCACAGTTGTAGCTACTTTTAAAATGCCTGATGCTCTGGTTTGGTGACTTATTTTTAAAGGATACTTGTAAAGGGCTTAAACAAAAAGACTGAGGGCTCTGAGGCCACGTTACATTTGCTTCAGAATCCAGTTGATACTTAGTTTTCTCAATTTAACATTCCCAATTAAAAGAATAAAATGGATTGATAGATTCTGGAGGTATTGCAGTTAACTCATAACTTACAGTACTAATTTCACTGTAGAAAGTTTAGTCTTTTTATAATCAAAGCAGTTTCAAATACTTCTGTGCTTTAATGAATGATGGTCTCAACTCTAAAAACACTGAAGAGAGGCTTTTCTTTATTTATGGCTTATATCTGACACTACATGTATACACACTTTGCTCCATGTACGGAGGTTTTGTATTACTACTGAAGACTACGAACGGTGGTTGTTCAAGACGACTGGACCTTTTGGCTGCCCTATTCTCACGACTGCAGGGAACTGAATGTATTTTAACAGCTCCCATTTCTCATGACTGCTAACTTTCCAATAAAAACAGAGTTTTTATCTTTTTGTCTTCTACGGAAGAACATTTAGAATGGTGGGCTTTGTATTATGACTTTTTCAGTGCAGTATCTGTGCAGTATTTGTCATGAAGGTTTGAGTTAAACTAATGGTTTTCCATCCGCTAGAACCCTTACTTCTGTGTCATGAGCTGACAAGATAACTTGTTTCTATTCAAGATAAACCTGCTTTACCATAGAAAAAGACCAAGCATTTCAACCTGGCATGTTAACCTCTGGCTAACTGCTACTTCATGCAGTGAAACACGTGCCTGTTGCTTTATCCTGCTGCAGCCATACAGAAAGAAAAAGACTGAAGAGAAAACCTTGGCAAACATTATTCAAGGAAGGTTGGTGACTGAGCGGAACATTGTTTTACTGACAACTTCATAATTTAAAAAATGTTTATAGAATACTGGAAGGCCAAAATTGATATGTAAGTCTGTTTATTTGTGCTCACTGTAGTTAAAATTACAATCTGTCTACAAAGGGTATTTTACATGAAGTACACCACTTACAGTTTTTAAAAAAGTTTATCATGATTATGCAAGGTTATATTTGTGTGAATGAAATCTTAAAGTGATCGTGACAGCAGACTTAAACATGAAGAAATACAGAAGTAAAGGAAATAAGCTTTAATCCTTCCTAAAATCAAAGTGCTGAATATGAACATTACTGCTGAATAGAAACAGGAAATTCTGCTGTAAATGTAAACTGTTTCAATGGGGATAGAGTATGGAGAAAAAACAGCCTAGAACAGTTACAACCAAAAATGAAATGTTGGAAAGCTCTGGGTAGCTTTTGGTGAAAGAGCACTGAGGTTTTAGTTTAAATGTTCACCTGACCAGTATGAGCATTCTCAATGCATGGCCCTCATCTTGCCAGCAGAGGGAGAAGAGAAAAGGGTAAATCAAGATCTTCTCGATGGGAGTTCCAGTACACAGGTCTCCTCTGGTCCATTCAGATACATCTGGAAGGTAAAAGAACAATATTAATAGGGCTCAGGAAAACAGGATATAATCAAAGACCTGTGAAAGTACTTGAAAACATATGGCTTAGCATGGCACGGATTTGGTTCAAGTAAAATTAATTCCTTTAATTAATAAAGGGATATTTTATTATATACAATATATGTTACTAAAATAAATCTGCTAGCAAGTCTTTTTGCTAAAAGTTGAGTGGCAGTCTTAGTTGAGAAAAAAAAGGAGAAAATATTGCATGAGGTACAAAGGTGGTTTGTTTTACCTTCAGAAGATCAGATGGTGGTATGTCTACCAGAGTAGGATTTCCACATTTCTCTTGATATTCTTGAATTAGGGCTGTTGCATCATCAATGCTGTAGGAGGCAAAAGTTTATCAACTTAGTCAATAATGTCTTTAAAATGCCAAGAATTTAGACTGTATACACTGAAGTATAAAAATAAAGTCAGATAGGTCCCATCATTTCACAGCAGAGGAAAGTAAGCCATGACAAGCCTAACATTTAACCTGTAGCTGTTAGTAAAACCAATATATATTAGAATTTAAATGGTTACATACTGGTTCCTGTCCCATTTTGGCTGCAGGATAACTGGTAACAAAGTGACTTGCGATACTGAGTATTTGGGATCTAAAATCAAAGTTTGCAGCTGTGCACAACCGGCCCAAGTGCTGAGAGTCACTGATAGATTGCTGATTGAGAACCGCCCTGCCATATGTTCGGTGGCAAGACCCTTTTGTTTTATTTAAGTGGAACATAAGAGGCATTTCTAACTCTTGAAAAACTTAGCAGCAAAACCACTAATAGGATCCTAAGTCTTAAGTACAGGCAGTTAATTTATTTTTTCAGAGTCTTCTCATTGCTGAAGCTGTGGCTCCATGATGCCATGAAGCTGAATTCATCTAAAGGTATGGTGAAGTGATTGAAAGCAAAAATGTTTGCTTTTTCGGTCAGGTCACTTCTGCTATTTTAACTGCATTTGACCCGCCTGCCAGTCCAGGCTCAATAAGCTGTCACTTTGGCTTGAATGGCACTGTAAAACTCCAAGTATGCAAAGCAGTGGGGTGAGATTTTTATTTTATTTCTTTATTTAACTTAGCAATACTTTAAAAATTCTTGGAGACTAAGTACTAGAAAATCTCTGTGACTTCAAATAAATAAAAATAAAATAAAGGAGAGATTCAATTTCTGTAATTGCTATCAGCCACACATCACCTGTTTTATTAACTTACCAGTTCTTTTTGGCAAAATAATCCACCAGTTCTTTCATTCGGTGAGTATTCATCAGTTGTTGTTTCAACAGTGGAAAATACTTAGTTTTCAAGAATTTTTCATACAGCTTCTCGTTTATGATACTATCCAAAACCAAAGATCTAATCTGTAGATTTAAGTTTTAGGAATGGAAAAGTATTAATATTTTAACCATTAAAAAATTTACTTCTGCTGAAAAGAGCTCGGACTCTTCTTATTGGACTCCCATAGAGCAGGATTTTTTTTAAAAAAATTTTTAGTGCTGTGAAATGGCAGATTTTTATGAAGACTAATCTCAGATTCAGATAGGGGAGCGAGTCAAGAAGCTTGCCCTTAGGAAGGCAGCCCAAGGCAAGGCAAGAGCGAGTGCAGTCCCATAAGCCCTTTGGCCTTGTTGCTTAAAACATTTATTTAGAAAAATAAACTAGTACTGCTGCAAACAATGCTGTCCTACAAACAGGGGCAGCCTGTAATACAGCACTGTGTATATATACAAGAAGTTTCAGTTGCACAACATTAATAAAAATGCAAAAATCCCTGAAAATGTTGCTATATTTGAGAGGCGTGCATTATGTCAGCTAGTGCTTGGCAAGATCAGGAGAGAGAGGAAAAGAAGGTTCTGTGTACACTTATCGATCGAAAAAGCTTCTAAGTCAAAGGCAAGTGAAGTAAATTTTATTTATTTACCTGAGAAGCAAATGCCACTACCTCTCCAGTGTTCATGTGTTCATCTATTTGTTGCAGCACAGTTTCTGTGTTACACGTTGATAAGAAACCCTTGCAAAAATAAGTTACAAAACATTAATATTCTATGAATTATTCAAGTAGAAACTCTCCCTGCAGAGCAAGCATTTGATTTATTCAGGAACAATTAGTATTTTGAAATTCTAGGTACAAACATGAAATTATCAAACCAGGATCTATGCAGTTTGACTGAAAGAGTAGTACTCATTGCTTTTACCTCTCAAAGGGTATTTTGCTGTAGCTATTACAGATTTTTATTTATTTTTTTTTTAACTAATTGCCAGCAGATTACATGTCTCACGCTAATGCTGTAATTTGGGGAAATCTTTCTGAGCTTTAATGACTGGAAGTCTGAGAATTTAAGATGACTTTACTAGTGCCAGTTTACTCATGACAAATATGGGAACAGCCTATAATGCTTCATCTGGGAGAACAATGCAGAGCATAAATTAATGGAAACAAATGAGAACAGAAAGGAAACTGTCAAGATACATGAACAGTGAGGATATGGGTTTAAGGCAAAAGGTTTACATCAGAACTTGTGATGCATATTAAGCATCTTTCTAAGAGGTCGGGAGCTTTCAACTCAACACTTTTCTGAAGTAGAATTCGACACTTTTCTTACGATCTGCTATGAAACTAGCCCACTGGTAGCTTCTCAGCAATTATACATGTTATCATAACTTCACACTGCTCTAGCAGGTATATGGCTATGGCTTGGGTTTTGTTGTGTTTTTGTGGGGGTTTTACAGGTGGGATCCCATAAAATATCCTAAATCCTCAAAGGCAAAGTCATATGACAAAGCTGCTGAGGATGACTTGAAGCTAGCTGGTTTTGCTTTTTAAAAAAAGTAGAAATGTTCACATGATCTTTTCCAGAAGGACAAATTCAGGGCAATAGCCTTTGTGGGTGGGAAATGCCAAGCAACCGTCAGCAGTGACGTATTTAAATAAGATGGGATTACAAGTTACCATCTTTCACAGTCTCTACTAAACATAACATGCCTAAAAACATTTCCCGTGCACAGACACAACACCGAACCTACTACTTACCTGAATTTGCTGCTCTCGCTTCTCAGACTGAGGAATCAGCAACAGGCACCCCAAAGCAAAAGCTGGAAGGTCCAACTGTGCATATTGTTTAGCTATTCCAATGACATCCAAGTCAGCCAGAACAGGACACCTTCAGAAGAAGATTATCAGTGAAGTTCTCAACTGTGATATGTAGAACTGGATGGCTTAGTGTTGTCATCAAAAACATTTTTAAACCAGATATCTCAATACATTTTTACCTCAACTTATTTTCAGAAATGGCCAAGCTATGTGAGTTGAAGTTTCACAGAATACAAATGCATGATGATTTTATAGCTTGAAAAGAACCCCACCCAACTCCAGTTTCTCTTTCTAAACACCCAAGGACCTATATTGAGGGGAAGTGTTGGCCAACTGCCCAGAGTAATGCTTTGGTACATATGGATATGCACAGTAGCGGAGACATGTTCTTCAGCTGGATCCCTTTCCAGTATTTCCTAACTTTTGCTTTAAGTCAGGCCCTCTGAGCTCTAGTTCTTCTCTTGAGCAAATCAGAGCATTGTGGTGAATAAGACAATGATTTATTGTGGTTTTTTTACATTGTAGAGGCAATGCAAAACTGGCTTATGTATAGAATGTTTTGGAACATTATACCATGGGTTAACCATGTTTGTAGATGTGCAGCTATTAGATTTTTTTGTCATGTCAGATTTATTCTTTGTAGGAAAAGGAATTCTTTCTTACAGTCTTTGTTAATATTTTAGGAAATGTGCTATATTTTGGGCTAAGAAAAATATTAACTGGACTTTTAGGGTTGACCATGAGTCTTTTAAAAATGTCAGGACAGGTACAGATACCCCTCATGGGGGCAGCAACTGGGCAAAACCATTGGTTTTCAGCAGTCTGTGCTGCTGATTTTGAGTCCCAATTCAGAGAGCAGTTCAGTACAGTTTAAACAGTCAAGGTACTGAGTTACAGCACATGTTGTCAACAGTCAAGCACAGAATTTCTGTTTGGGTATGTGCCCTGATCCCGTCCTCCCCACAAGAGGCAAAAGGTTCTTCCTCATGCCCCAGGTTCTTCCTGGTTTTCAGAGCATGTTCCAGTGCAGGTTGTTGGACAAGAAATTACAAACGGGCATTCCCACTCAAACTAATCCAAATGTGGGATGTGCTATCTACTTACTTGAGCAGAGTCACAAAACACTCGCAACATTCCTCTAACTGTTTAGGACTTGGTGGACATGAAGCTAAGAAATAAAGAAAACATGATAAAGTAAATATATAACCAAGTTACTATACAAGCATGACAGCTAATAACAACCCTACCTGTGAGAAATGGTGACAGAACCACACTTCGCCAAGCTCGACTGAAGTTGGGAATCTGTTGACAATGAAGTTTTAAAGTAATAGTCAAACACAATTTTATCTAAGTGTACTTGTAAACACAGACACACAGATATCCTGACCCACTGTAGGTGGAAGAAGCCTGTCAATTTTCTTTTCTTTTTGTCCTGGATGAATTATTCCCTAACATAGCTTTCCTCATCTCATAGTTTAAGATTTAGCCATATTTTGACTGATGGTAAAATTACTCTGTCCAGCTTTACAAAACCATCTCAGTGTTTACTGAGGAAACCACAAGTGCAAAATATGCTATTTCAGTGATTAATAATGATAATCATCTGCATACTGCATTGTCATAAAAATAATAATTAAAAAATAATCTTTGAATGCATAACACTTCATGGCATAGATGGCTGCCATTCACACACACACACAAATAGGATGCTAGTTCCTTTTAAGTGAAGAAAAAGATTAGGAGTCACAGAATATTTGCTTACCTCCCATAATGAATGAATCCCAGTAATTGCTATCAAAACTCTTCTCAGGTATTGAATCTAAAAAAAAAAAAAAATCATAAAATGCTACAGTGTTTTTGAAGATTTGGCGATAATCTACAGAACTGCATTCCGTTTGTTGTCTTGTCTGCAGGATGCAAACACACAGTTCCTCAAGGTACCTCTGCTCCTTTGGGAGGAGTAACTGATGTGTATGGAAATATGATTTATAATTTAGTAAATTAAATTATCACAAGCGGTAGTGGCTTATGTTGTCTCAGTAAATACCCAAGATTTCCAGTAGTCTTAATACGACTGGTGCTGAAAAGTTTATGATCCCAGCTTCTTTGCTATTAGTACCTAAATGTCATTAGATTAAAGCTAGCTTCAATACCTGTTCCTGATACAACCACATGGCTAGGCACATCTGTTACCTCCTTAGGCTGTAGCAACATTACATAAAGTTTGAGATTCTGAATGATAAAAATCATTATTACTATCATAATAAATACATTTTAGGGGTAATGTTTGTGTGTGTATATGTATACACAGATGTATATACTTATAAGCATAGTTTGTGCATACGTGTGTATATATTTGCACACAAAAATATTCGTATTATGTTGTAAAATTATAATATGAAGAAATTTTTCAATTTATTATCACAGGATTTACTCTTGCCATTTGAAAGGCTTTGTGCCTTTAAAAAAAAAAAGTAGCTAGAACAATTTAAGATCAAAATTCTCAAGCAATACTGCTAAAGCACAAATTCCTCAAAGCTTCATCAATTCAGTATTTAAGAGCCCAAAGTAACCATGTAAACAATCAATAATTGTTCACAGTAAGTTTGTAATTTATGTATCTATCATATTCTTTAGAAATCAGTGGATAAAAAAAGCCTTTTTCTCACCTCGCTGCGGGACTTCATGCTTAAAAATTCCTTACCATGTTGAAACCAAGGAGTTTCTGTAGTAGGCCATTCCACAATTGGGAATCATAGACTTTGTACTCTAGACTAAGCTCTGTCACCAGTCTAACAGCCTAAAGGAGAGCAAGGACACACTGTATATTAATATGCATTTGTATCTTCAAACCTTTACTGCTTGCCAGCGTCATTTTAGATTTTTACAGCGTTACTGGGACCTTTAACTCCTGAAAGGCCACAACCAAGCCACTTTCGAAATTATTTTACACATGTGAAGAGAATTAAAACAAAACCAAAAAACCCACCTATATGTACTATCACTGTATTTTCTAACTGTAGGAAGGCTGAAGCTTTTTTATCTGTAATTTTCAAATTTTAGACTAGCATACATGTATTTCAATGAAAGAACAGATAATTTCCATTTTACAGCTATAAATCAGAAGTATTACTATTGAAGCCTTAATAGACTAGTACACTTTTTTTGTGATACACTGTTGTCTACCTGGAAATCTCATTTACCCGCCCTTGTCTTCAGTCTTAGGTTAGGTGTTTGCAAAACATACATTGTAACACGAAGTAATTGTCAAAGTTAAATTCCTAAGCAGAGCATAACTTAAAACCTATCCCTGGCATATTAGATAAGTAACTAATAGCTATTCTAAAGGTGTATACCTATTAATATTTAATTCATATTAAAGTATGATGTATGAGTCCAAGCAACTTAAAAAGCCAAGCAAACAGGGGGGGAAAAAAAAACCCAAACAAAAATCCAAAAGGCTTCTGCACCAAAGATCTTGCTTCCCAGCCAAGAGATAAGGTATGGGTACACAAAGGTGGGCACGTACTAGGGTATCATTATGAGATGACCAGTAGTTAGCACATCAACAGGTTTTTCTTTTTTGGTCGCTCTGAAAGAGGAAAGTCTTTGGGGTAACTGCATATTCACTAGTATTTTTAAATAGAATTGTGAGAAGCATATCATGAGTAGTGTATGAATAGGACATAGTACATTGGAACAACACGTGTTTAGAAATGCATGTGCTATGTAGGAAGGTGTACAGTTCACACAATGTGTAACACACAAATAAAAATTACAAAGGATTTAAAAATCATACCGTGGGTTCATGGCTGTGATTCTTCCATAGCCCTTTAATCATTCCTTCCTTAGGACTCTTATGAAATGATTCATAAGTATATGGAATATTCAAGATTTCAAACTCTGCCAGATAAATGCAGCATTTTAGAAAATACCTGTAAAAAAGTCCCCCCACAAACAGGAGTTAATGATATTTACAGTGATTATTACATACATAGACTGTATTTGTACTTATGAAGGAGATCTTAATGAAGTAAAAAACTTTCTGGTAATTGCTTAGGGAAACCTCATTCACCTGAATGATGGATGGCCTGGATCATCTCTAAAGATAAACCAATTACTGGTTACAGTTCTTACAACTAAAATTTCATTCATGCACAGAGACTGCATATTTACAGAAACCCATATGTAGCTATTTGGCATGATGTACTGTGAAAACATCACTTTCCATTAAAAAGGCTTTAATTCCAGATTACCAGCATAGAAATTCTATTCCAGATTTTTTCTAAGCTAGTTAGTTCTACAGATCTTTTCAGAGAAACAACGTTATTCTGCTGGGATTTTGGTTCCTTACTTTTGTGGAGGACTATGTCTTTGCAAGATGATGAGTTTTGAACTCTGATGAACAGCATACTACATATATAGGTAGGAGAAAATGCTTTGGTAACTAGAGAAGTAACTGCAATAAAATATTTTCCACATAATGTCATGCTACTTTCAGGTTTACAAGGTAGGACTGTGATGTACTGGACTGCATTACAGTGAAGTTAAAACATCTCGTTATGTTCTTCACAGATTTTAAAAGTTCAAAAAACAGATTAGTAAAAAATAGTTCTCCTTATTGTCTCATATTTCTTCTCAGTGGCTGTTAAAGACCAAAAAAACATCATTAAGGAACACATTAAGGAAAAATTATCTTACTTTACTTTCTCAATGGGTTTCTTGAAGAGTGATTCCACAGTGTTGGTATCTGCCAAGTAGAGCAGACACTTAAGTGCTCTGCTCCTGTGAGCAAACGTCAACTGAGTAACACCAATTGGCTGAGAGGAAGGAAAAAAACCCAGCAGAGTGAAAAGTTACAACAATGGGCTGAGCAGCTAGAAAGAGGATTATGTGTGTGTCTAGTATGATTCTTTCTAAGATTTTTTGATTCATTTAGTGGAAATATATGCTAGGTAACAGACTGGTTCACGTTCAACTTTTATATTAACCAGTTGAAATATTTGTCAACTTTAAAGAACACTGCTAAACCAGGTGGTTTTCTAGATTTAAGACTATTAATGCAGGCAAGAAAAATATTTGTGATAGATAGCATCACAAATACATTTAGTAAGTGTGAAAGACTGAAGGTTAAGGTTCTGATAAAATAATTTTACCACTCTGCTTTAATTCCACCAAAAGTGAGCCAATGTAGTACACCAGCTTAAAGCACATTCTAGAAAACATTTAATGTTATTTTCAGATAATGTCAATAATAAATTTAGAAAAAACAGAGTTCAAGGACTGCTCTTGACAGTCAATAGCAAAATTCAATGAACACCACAGTTTTACTCCAAAGGTAGGGGGGGAGAAACATAGAGTTCATACAGACATATAAACTATCCAAAACACGGATACAAAGGCCTTAGGTTGAAACCCATACGGTTAAGCAGACAACACTCGATTTCAATCGGAGGTAAAATTTCATAAGTAGCAGGCTAAAACAAGAATTTAGAAACTTACAGATGTGGCAGATGTTGTAATTGCAAAAAGCATTCTTGAACTATAATCCATTGGGCGTGACTGAAGTAGATATATAACTCTGCAAAAATGCATTTGTTTTTAACCCAAGTACACAGCATAGCTACTGAAATACAATGTATCAACATTCATTCAAATGTAAATATATTTCACTGTCCAAAAGAGTTTAAGGATAAGAGATTCCACAGATATGGAAAATGAGGAGGAAAACCTCCAAATAGTTACTCTCAAGCACTTACTTAAATCTGTAAGTTATTGCAAATGGCATCTCATTGCATAAATAAGCATTTGATAATCCAAAACTGATGTTACCAGAAAGTAAAAATAAGAACACAACAGTGAGTTCTGAATCACACACATTGCTAGGTTTCTTGAAGAAGACAGATATAGTTAAACTTGCAAGATAACAATAATATGCCATATTACATGCAAGGCAACACACGTACCTTCGGAGTTCTTCATCTTCCTGTACGCCTCCAAAGATTTCTTGAGTTTTCTTTAAAAAGACATGAAAATCTAGTTATGAGAGTTTTCCAAATTGTTTGGATAAATAGCTGGATCACATCCTTGCTTAAACCCTGTCTTAAAAGCTGGCACCCTGCTAATGCAGCCAAGGAAAGGAATTCTGGTTTTATCAGTCCTTTCTTTATTTAACTGTATGCTTGGCAGTCAACACTGTTCCTCAGCCTGCTAACTGGTATTTTGAAGCAGAGGCAATGCCTACTCCTTGCCCTTTCTCACCCAGCTGTATGCTGCACAGATAGCAATTAACTCTCTGTTAGCCAATTTGTAAAAGGAGAGGACTAATTCTCTTTCTGATTCTAGAATCAGTGTTTGAGAAGGCTAATATATTTACAACTCCTTTACTCCTTTAGGCTGGCTACACAACGTTACTGTAGCACCAAAGACAGGATTTGAATCTCTATACAGAGAGAAGGGAAAGCATTTCAAATCATTCTTACTAGAGACAGTGGTGTGCAACAATATTAGAAAGGTATTGAAATTGTTAGCAGTCTGCATTCAGATGCATCTTAAATAGATTCATGAGTACTAAAGGCAAATTGTGCAAAATAACCTTAGTCTTTTGAACAAGTGATAAAAATACACATATTTTATGTAATTGGCCATTTTTCTCCAAAACCAAATCTCCAGTGATGACTTACTTCTGAGGGCAGTATACTTGGACACAGCCATTTATCCAGCAGTTTATCCCAAATTTTGTTCATATCCAAATTGTTAATTTCAGCTATCTCCTTAGCTGCCATATGGATATCTATGTAAATAGGTAGAGACAATATATTTACACACTAATATTATCTTGCTTAGCATTTTTTAAAGAACTTCTTTCTGTTCTTTTGAAACTAGATTATGGATACTCACCTGGATAATCTCTGCCAGTTGGATTTTGGATTCTTTGGTCTATACTCTGGTGTTCATACAGCAAAATGATAAGATTTGCTGGTTTCCCAATGGACTTTAAATGCTCTCCAGTGTTCAAGTTATATGTTATTAGAACATTTTCTGTTGCTGATCGCTTATACTGCATATATAATTTCTTCTGTAGGACTTCTGCTTTTCCATGTGAATCATCCTTTAGCAAAACACCACAGTTTCATATAAAACAACCTCCTTTTACTCAAAAGCACTAGAAAAATAATCTTAACTTTTTATAGTCTAAAACAGTGACCTGGGTGGCAAGACATGAAGGATCTAGGATGTGTCCCCATACCTCTATCTACAGGTATTTTTTTCCATAAACAGACGGTATTAACCATGCTGCTCTAGCAAGAACACATATTTTGAAAAAAAATTGTAAACAAAGGGATGTTGTGAAAAAGCCAAGTAAAATATGTACCACAGGCACCAGTATGTAAAATTAAGACATTCTGAGGTAAGATGGAGAAGAAAAAAAGATTTAATATTGAACCTTGGATGCCAGAATTATAATTTAATTTTGGCACAATTCTATTCAAAGATGTGAATAAGTATCAGAGAACTATTTAGTGTTTATTGTGTCTCAACAGCTCCATAGCAAGTTTGATATTTATAAGCAAGGATGAGATTCTTATTCACCTTTCCCTACCAATCATGTAAAAAGGAGCCTGAGAATCAAGTCAAAGCAGACTTTATATATACTACTACAAATAACTAAAGAGTCTTGGAACTCGAAGCAAAAGTTAATAATGCTATTGATCTAATAAGCTCGAACATATTCCAACTCGTTCTCCTGCAGCAAGAAAAATGCACACAACAGGAGAAATAACAAATTTTTCTTCCTTAAAAATGTATATTTTTTTTTGTCCAACCACCAAGAACTGTAAGCCTAATTTTTGCTAAGTTGTGAATAGGAGACTATTACTGGACAGAGAGGGTTCTTCTGAGGGGTCACTTACATGGTCATTTCCCCAAAAGAAAGTACTTCCCATATCAGGTTTGGTTAAGGTACAATTTACACACCACTAGCCAAAACATCAGAAGACAAAAACTGACATAAGTACCTGACAGTAAAACAATAGTTTTGCAAGCAGTTTACCTTAGCTGTAGTATTCTTTAGCCATTTCTCAGCTAGATAGAGACAGAATTTCAATGCCTGAATCTGGTCAGGACCTTTTTTAAAGAAAAAAAGCGGCAGGAGTGAGGAAGTAAATAAAGGAAGTTTTCATTAATCCTTTCTACAGTACACAGAATGCCCCTTTTGTTTCAAAGATTATTATTTTTTTTTAATTTTAGAAGCTATTTAAAGTATTAGGAAAGCTCTTGCACCTAAAGAGCAAAAAACCAGTATCTATTTGGATTCAGATAACAAAGAAGCTAGCTTAAATTTGGCTGAAATATTTGCTTTTGATGGAAAACTTGTCTGAAGATGGTATGAACATACAGAAACTTTAAGCAAGACAACATGGCTTAAAAACAGAAAAAAAGAATTTAATAGTGATGCTGTGTTATAAAATGGCTGTTGTTCCAGCCTACTGTTCAAAATTGGATATAGGAGACAAATGTACTTTTATTCTCAAACTTTCCCAGGTTTTATCCAAGAATACTGAAAAAATGTTTGGTTACAGGCTAGCTTTTCTTGTCTCAAACCTGTTCTCCTCCTCCCATTAGTTCACCCCTCAAGTCATCCCATATGCACCTTACCTGTTGGAAATTCTTGTGCAATCTTGTGAGCAATAGCTACAGCCCACTCTGGATTAATGATAGACAGCAGATATGACTGAATAGTCTGCACAGTTTTTGTTGTTTCCTTGTTAACAACTGATGTATATCCAGTGTTTCTCATTTCAAATATTTTTGGTTTCAATTTTTTTTCAAAGACATGTCGAGCTGCAGACATGTGTAAAGTATCCAGTGAAACCTAGAAAAACATTAGATTTAAGAGTTATCAGAAGTTCTATAGTGAGGCCAAAATCATGCAAAAGAAAGACAAAAGGGTTTTTTTGTGTGTGTGTGTAAGAATAAGTTTGAAATAAATCCTTTCAAGATGCTACTTTACCTTCATTAGTTTGGAAATCAACAGAAGTGTTGGGAAGGACTCCTCACTGAGCTCTGCAGCTGAAAGGAAAAAGACAGCTCTCTATGATAGCATCACAGTCCACTTGCAGCTTTCTCTATGAAATTAAGCACTTTCAGTTTATTGTTAGGTGCAGACCTCCACTGGGAGAGAGAGAATATAATCTTAATTATCCACACTGGCCTGGGAAGCGGGATACATGGATTACTTTGCTCTTTGAGAGGTCCTAAGAAAAGAATTTGAGGACAGAATTCTGCATTATATATTATCTTAGCTCCACTGAAAGCCAGTTACCTCACCAGTAGCAATTTGGGAGCACAAGCGCTTTCAGAAGTACTTGGGATGAAAACTGCATCAATAAAGAAATACAATTAATGTAAAATACATACTGTAGAACTTCAGAGTTCACAGATAGCAGAGAAAGGGAATCATACATATATCCAGACATAAAAATACTGAACTTACATATAATGTTCCAGAAACATTGTGCAGTTCTAAAGAATATCAGATGAAAGGGCAGTCTGGTTTGAGCAGCTGGAGATAAGGGAATCACACGCTCTAAAACATATTGGTGTTCTAGGTCTACAGGCGGAGAAATTCTTTTATAAGATTCCAGATGTTTGAGGAGGCTCAAAGCCTATGGGGGAGGGAAAAAAAAAAAAAAAGCAAGGAAAAAGCAAAAAAGCCACAAGAATACTGTATTAAAAAACCACAAGAATACTGTATTTCACCCTGCCCCCCCAGTAAACACACCTAAGTCCTGGAGACATATCTTTTTTGGCAGAGTTGGTACATGTCTGCAGAGCTTTTATCCCTGCCATGAGCCATTGCTGAGAAACAGCTAGAGATCACTATTTATTGAAAGCTATTTCTGAATGAGAGCTGTGTAGCTAGAATAACTCAATTAATTTTAACAGACTCTTGAATAGCTACACTAATAGACAAAACAATACAGATGCCATTAGCAAGGTAACAGCAACGTATTTAGACATACCTGATTTAGCTGGATACTGGTGTTCTTTTCATCAGCATTTTGTATCACTTTCAGGACAATTTCAATAGTTTCATAGTCATAAGGATCAAGCTGTTCAAAATAACAATCTATTTTATAAGCTCTTACACGATTTGTCTTGTAAAAACATACAACTGAGTTATTTTTTTCCAATTTTAACACCAACTGTATTGACATAACACTGAATTAACAGTATTAAGCATCATGACATACTTCTCTAAAACAAAAGACTTCCACTTCATTGTCCTAAATCCTAAAAAAATTGTCAGGACATTGCAGAAAGACCAAACATGAAATGATGAAAAGAAAAAAACAAAAAACCCCCAACAAAACCAAACCTCCCCAAAAAATCTAAAAAACAAGACCAAAAACCAACCAACCAAAAAACCCCAAAGATAGAATTTTTTTGCCCCTATTTAATTTTAACATAGCACTTTAAAATATTTCCAGTGTGCTATGATTTTTAGAATTGACTTTTGTTTGATTACTTTCTGGTTGTTTCTTAAGGGAATTTGGGAAGAAAGACTCTACCTGTCTTTAATAAAATTAGATATGCGATTCCGTTTTTTTTTTTTTTTCTTTCCTAGAGAAGTAGGAAACTGAAACTTAACATTTACATTCTTTAGCAACATTGGAAAAAAAAAACAACCAAACTTTTCAAATTTCTGTGGAATTATTAATCTGTCCTTCAAGCGACATTTGAGATTAGATGCATACTTCAGGGATTCTTTTTGCTTGTTTTGGTGTGTTGTTTTTTTTTGTTTTGTCTTTTTTTTTTTTTCCCTTATTTTTTACCTTGTACAAAATTCCACTGAGGCTAGTGACCAGGTCTTTTGTGCTTTTCAGTAGAGGAATTATTTCTAGTGCTCTAGCTAGTAATGTGGAATGAGGTGGTTTCTCTCTGTATTCTGCAGAGTCATCTTCAACATGATTTGTATTAGCATTCTGGAGAAGAAGTGTTTCAATGCAAAGCTGCAGTGCGGCATCACTGTCCAGCATGAAAGTACTAAAAGAGGACAGAATATTATTTTGCCTGTGACCTTTGGTGTCATCAAGGTGCTTACTTCCCTATGAATAAATTCACCAGAGACCAGTATGTATTTTGATTAATACTTAAAAAAACCCCAAAAAATCCCCAAACAATTTGCATATTACATTAATTAGGATCTATTTAAACTAAAATAGATTTCAACAGGCATGGTTATTATTACAGCAACAATTAAACACAACTGATGTGCTTCAGTTATTACCTGCAGTAATTCAGTATGAGATCTGTGTCTACTTTTGGATTTTGTACCAATGTTCTTATGAGTTCCTTCTTCCTTATCGGTGGCTGTCTAAATACAGTCTCGAAAGAAATCTACAAATAAATAAACACTTTATCTTCTTCCCAAAGAACTCTTTTAGACAATATCAAGACTAATTCCTTAGATAGTTAACCTCTTACATTTTCTTTAGTATCAATTCAGATATTTTCAGAGCAGGAAAAAGCAAGTGCATTTGCTTACTATGCCCTGTGCCAAATAATACTTAAGCCCTTAAAAGTTCTTTTATAGCACAATCCATTACCGCATTTCTCAGTTTCTGACGTTTATTTAAGCAGACATGCAGAATGAAAAATTAAAACCAAAACAAAATGCCAACTTTCCTTACATCTGAATGGGAAATCTGTCTAAAAAAAAAAATCACAATACATCTCAGAATATATTGACATTTAATGAGTCAATACAACTCTAAAATAAATAAAAAAATAAAATAAAATAAATAAAACTTACACCAAATTTACCAAGTTGGATACCCCATTCTGCATCAGTAACCAATTCTTGGAATTTTTTTTTTTCTTCTGCTTCACCACATTGGTTAGCAAGCTGTGCTCCAACCAGTGCTACTGCCTAAAAGGAGTGGAAGGGAAGTGAATACAAGTATAACAAATAATCTGAAAATTGGGGATCCTAAGGTCTAAATCCTTAGAGGAACTTAAAACAATTGATACATGATCACACAACTCTGTAAAATGTAAACAAACCTCACAGGAGGTAGTATTAAAATTACCCCACCTCCTGAGTTGGCAGTTCAAAGCTAATTTAAAACTGAGTTTCTTTCTCAAAAATATTTTGTTAGTATTGTACTACTGAAACGAATATAAAATGTATTTTTTAGACATCATCTTTTCTCCAGATTTATGTCTCCCTCCCCATTTCTTTGTTATGCTTTACTTCCCAGCTTCCTTTATATTTTAATAGAGTTATGTATTTATTAATTCCATTCTTGAGAACGGCTGTCAGAGAACAATTTATCCAGAATATAATGTAGGTATAAATTACGGTGGGACCTGAAATAAACAATTTCAAGCTTTGGAACAAGTCATGATGAGGTAACCCAGTACTTGGATTTACATCACGCTAACCATTCACAGCAACTGCCTGTGCATGATCTTACACTGTAGTAAAGAGAGGTAGCTTCTCTCTCAGTGGTGCCTTAAATGAGGAACTTGTTCAAACAGCTATACCCTTAATAACGGCAAACTATTGCAAATTCCATATGATATTGCTGACGTCTTTTTCAAAGAAACTCTTTAACATTCTCTATTCACTGAAGAAATACTTTGCCTTGGGAATTTACCAAAACTTTTCTGTAATTTTGCCATGTATTGTTTATGACATCCCACAGCTTATTGAACATATCTTCCTTGGGCAAAATTGTGCAATAACCCAGTGCCAGGTTCTGGTCTATGAGACGACAGTTGAACACCTGTGTTTTAGGGAGGTGGGGAGAGAGAAAGAAAAAGTTATAAACTTTAGGAATTTATTTTAATACATCTCTTTGTATAAAGTATAATGCATAAAAAGTATTCTGTAATTTAGAGGTTGATTGAGCCTTTAAATTAGAGGGAAAAAAAAGAATAAAAATGCATTTCAGGTTTTAGAACTTAAAAGCTAAATATACTGAAGGCAGTCTAAAAGTAACTTCCCTTGGTCTAAACTGCCTTAGAAGATGGTATATTACAGGTTTCGCAGATAGCTTTTTTTAAAAACTTCCCTCAACTAGAAGTCTACAAATCTAAAATGAAACCAGGATTGAACATGAGGTAGAGAATACCTACAGATCGTAAAGGCCATTGTTATAATTTAGGAGTCCTTAAAGGAACCCACAAAGATGAAGCTCCCACTGTACGTAACCTTTCAGGTAGAGCAACTAGCGTACGATCAAAATGCCATAGTCCGTAAGAGGCTCAGGTAACGCCAGGGCTACAACATGCGGCTACCAGCAAGGCGGCGGCTGTTCAAAGGCTCTTCAGAAACAGAGGCTCCAGCTGTGGTAGGAGGCAAGGCAGCTGGGACTACAGAGGTTAACGCTGTCGGGCCATCCAGCCCACCCATGCTCCATTCTGGTTTTGAGACATGAGGCTGTGGAACCCAATCCCTTCCCACCACTGCAATACTGTCAGTACTTCCTTCTCTATGGTTTTGCAAAGCATATGATTTTTCCAGAATGTGTGGGTTTCGTGGTATTTGGCCCCAGGACAATTTCAGAATGGGCTTCTGCAATAGGAAGGGTAGCTCCTTTCTTGACAGAGCAGAAGGAGCTCAATCTTATTCTTTTCAGAGCATTATTACCTTGTGTAGTAAGGTCAGGATAGTGGTCATAATTAATGAGGTACACTTCTGTTTCATAGCAATGAGAAAGCTTTTGGTTTCAGCTAGCATATTGCCATCATGTAGCTATTATAAAAAAAAAAAAAAAGACAGCACACGGTTAAAAATAAATTCTAAGCCTTCAACTTCTCTTGTCATTTATAGCATAATAGGAGGTACTATAGTCAGTGTATTTTCAGATCTAATTAAGGTCTTACAAAATCTCTTCTAGGATTTTTGTCTCAGTGCTTTTGAACCGTGTGTTTCTTGAATATTCTACTTGCAATTTTTCCCATACTAACCAATGACAAAACAATGTGAAAGAACATAATAAACCATTATTAACATTCATTTCAATCCTGACCTCCCTGCAGAGACTAGTTTAGTTCTGAGCATACTTTGCAAAGAGAAAGAGAGGACCATGAAAAATAGGGAAGAAACTACCAGTTCCTTTCACAAAATGACTCAACATCTGGTCAAGTGGTAATAATTTTTGAAAGGTCATGGTGATAGGCTCTCCCATACCTATCAAATCCTTATATAACTACTTTAAACTTGCTAATAGTTGGTATACCTTTAAGATTTATTCTCAGCAAAATTCAGCATTGTCCTTGTCATACCTTTTCACTCAGGGACAAATCCATATTATTCGATATACCATGCTGAAGACAGGATCCAAATGAACAGACAATTAGCCGCAAAGCTAACTCGCACTGACTGCACTCCATGAGGTTCTGTAGCACTGCACAGATGGGAGTTCTAGCTGGCAGAAGAAGGTTCTGTCCTGGGATATATTTTGAAAACAAACAACCCCAGAAAATAATTAGTATTTTTATATTAATCATGTTGTTCTTTGAATTAATATCAGAGTAGTTTCTCATTTTCTTCATTAAATTTATGACACAAGATCAGCCTTATCTCCCTTTGAAACCTTAAATTTTCAGGGCTTTTAATTCAATGCAGACTCCCATTTTAGTTCAAAAACCAGAAGTTGGTCATCATTCAGCTAAAGGCTCTACTGGATCCTAGCTCATAGTGGTAGAACTTCTGTACTGAAGTACAGTCTTTGACAACGTGCCCAAAATCACATGGCTTGAATGGTACCAATTACCATCCAAACTGGTGTCTTCTGTGCTGAACTAAGCTATCCCCCTAGAATATGGCTTTAAGTGGAACATCTAGGCACCTATTTAAAAAACTATGAGTTAGTCATGCTTGCGTAGGTTTAATTTCAACCTCATGTTTTCTAGTGGTCAGATTGGTGAATCTGCCATCATGATACCTTTAATAAATGCGCAGTTTGCCAGGCTGGTAGAGTCCAAAGGATACAGCTTGTTCTCTGAAAGACACAAATGCACACCAGCAGTGTGCCAAGATCTCAGCAACACTATGAAGCCTGGAAGTACCTTAAAAATACTATACTTCAGGGACAGTACATAAAATAAAGACACATGAACTCTAAGAGCCAGAACTGCTATTTTTTACTATGCCTAATCAGAAGCTATTTTATAGAAAATATTTTATATTATATTTTCAAATGCACAAAGGAATATAAACCAACAGTTTGCAGTAATTACTTTGTGTGCAAATCTCTTTGTCTTGATAAGACAGTCAACACAAACACTTCATCTGGGAAGGTAATAAATCTATTTAAATCAATCAAATAATCGTATCCTTTATAGGTAGGTTTTAGCACTGTGCAAGGGTATTTGCAGTTATATGCTTTTTAATACACCAATGACACATTAGGAAGAAAGCATTTACATCAGGAAGCATTGAAAGTAAATAATTCTAAAATATTCAGTGCTTCTTTCAGAGAGCTGAAAGCATCTTTTTTCAGCACCTACAACGTTGTAGAATTCTGTATTATAATACTTGAATTTTTCAAAATCTTGTGTGTATCTACAATGGTACACAATACAAGGACAGTCATTTTAGAATAAGCTGAAATTCATCTTGATAAAATCCTGTCTCCATTACTGGCTACCAGAAGATATTTAGAGATGATCATAAGAACAGGGCAAGTTTATAGTAACACTTCTCCAGAACATTCTCCATGTCTTAAGGTATTCATCATTCAAATCTTCCTGAACTAGAACAAAAAACAAAGTCATCTTTATATTCTATACCCTCCCCCAAGGGATATTTCTTCCATGAGTTTGTCTAATTGAGATTTGAGGGGATAATTTCCACACACGTGCTGAATTATTTCTATTCCTAGATAAAAATCAATATGAAATACAGATTGTATATTGACTCAATGTTCAGGAAAGCAAGTTTACCACAAACAGGCAGAAGAGAAGAAATAGTTTCATATGCAACTGGAAGAGCTATCTGTGGATCAAGAACTATCCCATCTTCATTAAAGAAGTCATCATAAGTCCACTCTTCATAAGGATCTTTATCTCCTCCAAAAGATGTTGTCTAAATAAGAACATTGCCAAAAGTACTCACAATAAAAACGACAGCTAATAAGTCTACTAACAAACTAAGTGTTGCAAGAGATTCCAGTTTTCAAATAATCTTCTATTTTCAAATGGATTCTACTATGCTACTTTTTGTTAAATGGCCAGTAGCATTAAACTCCCTTCCTACTTAGAGTGGCCACATTTCTCTTTAATGTTGCAGTTATTTAGTTGTGCAGCCAAAATGCATTCTTAATTTAATGGAGGCTTTCATAAACATTCTTGGCCAAATATTATAAGCAAACATTTCTCAAATGGATTGTTTTTTTAAAAAAATAACATTCAGTGCATAAATATGCTTGCCTAGCCACTTTCATCTATTCCACTCAAACTGTAAGAGCCCATTCATTTCAAGTAGCCTAAAGCACTTCTTGACCTGAACAAAAAACAAAGATGCTATTCAAGAACTTGATCCATCTTAAAGTTTTACAAAACCCTTGGGAATGCCTTCACATAACACGCATCTAAAAATCAAACACTCCCTGCCATATTTTACCTATCTAATAAACCCCCAAAAAACCAAAACCAAAAAACAAAGAAACTAAACTTTTTTAAAGTTAGCTCTCTACACTCTCTAGCAGTCCTGACAGCAGCTCTTAAATAAAATGATTAATATTTTCAGTCGCATTAGCAGGATTTATTACACTGAAACACAAGTGGAGAATGCTACTTGTGCTTGTGCCACAGCTGCAGTGCTTTTAGTACTCAAATCAGTTTACTCTTCACACTGAAGACACATATATTACTCAGGGAAGTTTTTATTTGTAGATCTGTGTGGGATTTTGTTGTTGTTTACTTTTTAAACAAAATGATTAAATAGTGCTGGCGAAAAGAGAGGAAAAAAATGTATGTAGAGTGAATGCTTTACAGTCAATCAAGGCGTTACATATACTAAAAAAATGTATTTATATTTAAGTGAGCAGAAAATACCTTTGCTATAAATCCATAGTTTTCTATTTGGCACTGTCTGTAAATTTCCTTGGCAGCCAAAGTATATTTACATAGCTCCAGAGAATCTAATAGCAAATCTGTAAAAATATTAAGATCATTAGCATACTATGAATGGAAGGTTCATATGTCCTATTAAAAGGAAACAATTTTTTGCAGCACCTATTTTTACAGAGGCATATACAGAAATTCACTTCGTTTTCATGTTTATTAAATATTGCTTGGAAACTTGGATTCCCAACACGAACGCAAATAAATGGTAATAGTCATTACCTGGACTACATACTGTAGCTGCTTGGCAAGCCATTTCATAGATCACTGCTGGAAGATTCATATCTTTAGGAGTGATCATCGGAACATCAGATCCCAACATATGACAAAGCCTTTGACATGCTGAAAACAGCAGCTTCCCTGTTTCTTCATTACAGTGATTTTCATAGAACTCCCTATTAAAAAAAAGGATGTTAAAAATAAAAAAAACCCACAGTCCTTAGGGCTTTTACTTAAGGCCACATTCTGTTCTTATTATTTAATTCTCTTTTACTTATTTCACCTATATGACTCACCACAACTAAAACTTCTGTGGCTGAAGTGAAAAAAATACAATGGCGCTTACCTTAGAGATATATACCAAGGCACATAGAACATGTCAATAATAAGAAATATACTTACCATTTTCATCTGATCTCTTTTGGTGGGGGAGTTGGTAGTATAAATGATCTGACAGCCTAAGCCTGAGGCAGAGACCAGCTAGAAATCATGACGTGGTATGTATAGTCAGTGTACAACTGTTTTCTGCTATCTGTGTAAGCCGAGAAGCTCTCATAATGGTTACTTAGTATAGTGCCTTACTTATCTCTCACTACAAAACTGCAGGAAATTTTTTTACTTAGTAATCATGCCATGGCAAAAACCAATGGCAATTTTCAGAGACAACAACTTAACGCTACATTGCATACAAGCAATATAAGCACTCATTTTTAGGAAAAAACAAAAACAAACTTTCCTTTGCTCTACATCTACCTACTTCTTAGAAGTATCAGAAATAGCACAGAAAAGTCCATCAAAAGTTATAATCTTGAAAACCTCTGTAGTTTTACCTGCATATTTTTACAGCATCTTCAACTTTTCCAGCATCTAGTGCTCTCAAGGCCAGTCTTCCTCCCAGTTCTTGCTCTGACCTTTGCAGGAGCAAAGCCAGTCTATACAACCTTGATTCAGTAGAACGGTTCTTGGTTTTACCGTCTTCTGAATTACAATTTATTGTTTGCACTTTTTTAGGCTTTGATAGAGATCTGACAGTTTCATAACCTTTTATGTGCTTCTCAAGAAGCCTAGACATCAGTGAAGGATTCCTAAATTCTTCTGCTGAAAGAAAGATATCAAAATCTTCCTGCAACAAAAAAATAAAATTATATATTTGTATTCATGTAACTTCCTTTAAAAACATTGGGGTTTTTTTGTTAAAATGTTTTTATTTCTTGTTTCATTCTTAGAGGAATACTTTCAGTACAAAGTTGACTTTACTAGTTTCCACCAATTACTGATTTATGTAATAAACTAGAGAATTTTGCTAGGCAGTAGGTAAGCAAAATAAAAAAAAGCTGAAGGATACTGCATGCTCATATGCTGTATTAAATAATTTAAGTTTACAAACCACAATAAGACCTTAATAACATATTACAGTACTCTATCATGAAATCTTTGAAGTGTTAGCAATTAAGACTTTTTGGAGAGTATCTAATTTTTTGGTTTAAATGGACAGCTGAATTCTAGTAATTGGGAACTTTCCCAGGCACTATTTAAATCACTAGATTAGCTTTAGAATCTCTTTGAAGTCAATAATAAATATGATCTTTGCACAGAAGTTGTAAATACAATTAATTTTTAATATCATCCATGCTATAAGAACAATTGGAAGAACTACAGTAAATCAAAAGCAGTTTGAATCTATAAAGATATCTACCTGCAGTGTAGCAAGTGTTTCAAACATTTTTAGGTTTGCTTCACATTCATCTTTCTTCAGAGGATTGTCTGTTGGAGGACAAAAACAATTACTTCCTGACTCCATTTACAAACAAAATATAAGATTTTAATGTTGTGGCTTACCTTTTTGAATGTTGAACAGGAACTTAAGGACTTCCACAAGTGTCTTAGTCATAAACATTTGTGTTTTGTGCTGCAGGAAAGGAAGTGGTTAATGCGTTGTTGGTCAAAATGTTGCCAATAACAGAGTGATCCTCAGGCTTCCACTTTATTAAAATACAATGCAATACTCTACAAATGTCTTAAGCAACAATTCTCAAGTCTAAGATACAACCAGATGAAAAGCAAGAGAATAAAAAGTTATTGTAAATATGCATCCTTTACAGAAATAGCAAATATTTTATAGCTGTAATGTGTATGTACTCCACAGAGTCTGTTAGCTCTCACCGTTTTGAAAATACCCACCCTTCTCCCTTTGTTCTTCCTTCCCTTGCCCAGAACAACTCCCTAAAACAACTGTTAACAAAAATATTCTTCTGTGGTTGCATAACAGAAATGTGTGCTGTCAACTGTGAAGCTTCAAAACACTTTGGTGTGTGGTAAAGCCACACATACAGTTTTTAAATAGACGTTTTCCAAGCAACTAAAGAAAGAACTGGAAAATACATAGGACTAGAGGTATAATAATGCAACAGGGTTTATAAATTATTACTTGAATTCAGATTGCTACTGTGTGGAGATGCCTTTAAAAATAACACAAAATAATTGTATAGTATCCAGAATCAGAATAAACTCAAGTTGGAAGAGGCTTCAGGAGGTACCTAGTCCAACCTCTTGCTCAAAGCAGGACCAGTTCATCATCTCTTTTTGCAGGAAGGC
Organism: Scopus umbretta; assembly: GCA_013400535.1. Taxonomy (NCBI): domain Eukaryota; kingdom Metazoa; phylum Chordata; class Aves; order Pelecaniformes; family Scopidae; genus Scopus; species Scopus umbretta. The sequence goes on from VZTL01007950.1 coordinate 64,641, forward strand.
ACAGTTTTTACATTTGCATGCCCCACCTTTTTTAAACATCTGGGTAAGAATATTATTTAGAATGTGTGCACACAGTTTATGATATGAAATGATTTTGTACCTCTTCGGAATTATCTGCTTTATTCTGTAATACCAGTGTTCCCCAAACAGTCAATCTCTCTGCAACTTTCTCAGCTTCAGCAAGACTCAGAGATTTTAACAAAGTCAGAGATTCCTCTCCCTGAAGGGGGGGAAGAAAAAAAAAAAAAAAAAAAGAAAACCAAAAAAAATCCAAAGAAAAGGGCATTTGCTTTTGGAAAAACTAAGTT